>JANHFT010001931.1:162173-173344 GCA_032467955.1 Pseudoxenodon macrops | reverse complement strand
TTTTCAGACCTAATCAGGGGATAAAATAATGTGCTGAAGCTGACCAGACTAAGGACGCTAGCCAGATGAATATCTGGGAGGCAGATTTTTTTCCCTATTTTCCTCCCAAAAAACTCAGGTGCGTCTTATATTCCTAAAAATACGGTATGTTGAAATGACAAGACTGGACCAAAAAATATCTGAAGATAGATTTTTCAAAGATTTTATGGACTAATGAGATGAGAGTGACTGTTGACAGACCAGATGGATGTGCCCATAACTGGATCAGTAACAGGCACAGAGCTCTACTTTCACTCAGATGCCAGCATGGTGAAGGTGGGGTACTGGTATGGGCTGGTATTATTGAATAGTTGGACCTTTTCAGGTTGAAGATGGATTCAAAATCAACTCCCAAACCTACTACTAGTTTTTAGAAGACACTTTCTTCAAGCAGTGGTACAGGAAAAAATCTGCATCTTTCAAGAAGTCCATGATTTTTATGCAGGACAATGCTTCATCGCATGCATCGAAGTACTCCACTGCATGGCTAACCAGTAAAGACCTTAAAGATGAAAGAATAATGACATGTCCCCCTTCGTCACCTGACCTAAAACCTATTGAGAAATTGTGGGTCCTTCTTAAAGAGGAGATTTATGGTACACCTCTCTGAACAGTGTCTGGGAGGCTGTGGTTGTTGCTGCACAAAAAGTTGCTCGTCAACAGATCAAGAAACTGGCAAACTCCATGAGTGGAAGGCTTATGACTATTATTGAAAAGAAGGGTGGCTATATTGGTTGCTTTTTATTTGAACTTTCAGAAATGTTTATTTGTAAATTTTGAGTTGTTTGTTTATTATTATCACTTTAACAGATGAAAATAAGTAAGATGGGGAAAATTTTCATTTTTCATTTAGTTGCATAATAATTATGCACACTAGTAATTGCCCAATAATTGTGCACACATAAATATTGTCCTAAGAAAGCCATACATTCACTTTTATTTTCTTAAATATTCATGTTTGAGGTTTATTAACATTTTGGATTGACCGAAAACACGGTAGTTGTTCAATAACAAAATTAATCCTCTAAAATACAGCTTGTAGTGAATGAAAACGTAACTTTGAAATGCATGTTCCATAAAATATACTGTATATAAACACACAAACACATTAAAGATAAACCTACAATATATTCCCTTGAATAAGTTGATATACCCACCAACTTCAACATGAATTTTGTTTTACAAGCTGTCTTCTCTTCTGCAACCATGTGAAGCTCAGAGGCATTCATAAACTTGGTTAGAAATCTTTTTTCTCTCAACACATTCTAATTGCTGGGAAAAGGGAGGGAAGGAAGGAAACATTTTTTTAAATGTAAAATGTTTTACAAGGCGACAATGGAAATGATGGGGTGTGCACCAAATCCAATAATTGCAAGCTATATGCCTTTAGTGCCTCTGTGCAATATGGAAAATGAGAAAATATGCTTTAATTGCTTTAATTTTTTCCTAAACTTGCTGAACTACTTTAAACTAATAGAAGGAGTCTATTAACCTAACTCTAATTTTAGAGTTCTAAATAACTGCATATCGGTTGCTGTACAAATGAGTACCGTGTTTTCCTGAAAATAAGTCCTAATGCATTTTTTGGAGCAAAAAAAAAAATTATAAGATCAGATCTTATTTTCGGGGAAACACGGTAGATGACGACCAATTTCCAAAGTCATGAGCTACGGTCACAAGTGAAACTGCAACCAAACATAAAACCTTCACTGCACTTTAAAAAAAAAGGTTATTAAGTTTCAACAAGAGATAAAAAAAAGATTATAAGAAAAATTCAAGCCTTCCTACCATGGACTTTGAACACTGCTATTCAAGGCTTCAGGTCAATTTTTAACAAAATTAAACCTTGAGATGTGCTGTTATTTGTATATCTTCTTTGCTCTCTAGTGAAAAATGCCTAGCCAACTGAGCCATAGGGTTGTCAGGTAAGAAACATTATTTTAACTTGATTCTAGAGTAGTTCATGTGATTGTGTCAGCAACATCCATAAGCAGGGACAAAGGGGTAGGTTAGACTGACAAATGTGTTGCAGCATTGTGAGCTAGGCTGGCACTTTTTCTACATGATCCTTCAACACTGCTTTCTCAACATGAGACTGAACAATGCTTATGCTGTGTGGTTTTATAAATAGAAATATTTAAATTGATTAGAAATTTCTGTCTTTTGAAAGGAATGGTAAAGGAGAGCAGACTCAGAAGAGATATCTCTTTAAATTTATTCTTTGATATTTCAGTGATAAAACTAATAATTTTACTTCATTATTACAGCTTTGTTCTGTTGCCTTTCTTGTTCATAAAATTTATATATATGGGCTTATGACAGAGCATATGTATATGAGAGGAGATATACTTACATCAAGAAGTTTCAATCTCAGAAGGTCTATAAACACAATAGGTTTTAAATCATCGCAATTGTTGATTGAAAAGTACTTGTAATTTCTCTAATATGTGACCTGCATCTACATGCCAACCTATCATCCCCTCCCTCTTCCTTTTGCCTTCACTGCACCCCAATTTAAATTCTCCATCAGTTTAGCCACTCTGAACATCTGATTAAATGACCTGCAGCCCACAAAAACCTTTGAATAAAACATGTCGGGCAAAAAAGATGTTACTAGACTCCTGTTTTTTTTTTTTAATCTACACATAATGCATTTTTAAATGTATTTTAGACCCGGAAATCAAGAAGTGAGGAATGGAAATCAATTTCATACTTGATTTATTTGCTTCTTTTGTCCCGTACTACTGAAATCTTCTAGACTTATGATTTATCTCCTTGACTTATGACCACAATTGAGCCCATTTTTTGTTGCTAAGTGAAACATTTGTTAATGAACTTTGCCCCATTTTATGCACAGTTGTTAAGTTAATCACTTAACAAATTGATAACATGATTATTAAGTAAATCCAGTGACTTTGCTTGTAAGAAGGTCACAAAAGGTGATCATGTGATCTCAGGACACTGCAACCATCATAAATACATGCCAGTTACAAAGTGTTCAAAGTTTGATGGCATACAAAAATTTAAAAAAATCATAATCAACTAATACAAAATAACATATCATTAAATGTAATTTAGGATGAGCTAGGTGGCAGTACAAGCCAATGTAACCTAATTTCAGAAATAAACTGGATTGTAAGAAAGCAATGGTAAATTCTGCCCAAGAAATCACCAGGAGTTGAGTAAAACTGGAAGATTTTACCTTATCACAATCTGGGGAAAGATGGTCTCAAAATAAGAATTAAAAATAAATGTCCAAAAGGAGATTAGAGTTTATGAGGGAAAAAAAGGGGGGGAATCAAGACTGAGATTCCCAATAAAAAGAAAAGGAAAAGAGTTCACTAAAAGCTGCATTATAACAAGTCAGATGGTCAGTCAATCTTAATTTAGGAAACTCTCAGGGGTGGGCTGCTGAGGGTTCGCAGGGGTTCGGGAGAACCTCTAGCTAAGATTCTGTGAAGTTCGGAGAACCCCCAAATCACACTTCTGGCTGGCCCCGCCCATCCCACCCTTGCCAAGAGTACCCATGCGGCCCATTTTGGATGTAGGTAAGTGTAGGGCGCGTATGGAGGATTGAGGAGGGTAATAAACCGCCCTACCAGAAGTTCTGGAAGGGCCTTCGGAGCCTGGGGAGGCAATTTTGCCCTCCTGGAGGCTCAAGGAAAGCCTCCGGATCCGGGGAGGGCAAAAACACTCCCCCACACCATGGTGCAGGAGGCTGGCTAAGCCACACCCACCATGGCCACGCCCACCCAGCAACCAGGCAGAGAACCCCTTAAAAATTTTGAAACCCACCCCTGGATAAGAGTATCAGTGTGGCCGGTCTCCAGACTTCACACAGCACTCTTTTCTGCACCTGTCTTGAGATCCTCGGGTGGTTTTGAACACAAAATATATGGCATACCAGGGAACTAAGTCTTTCTTGTAATATTTTCTATCACAAATATCCCACCCATATAAACTTCTAATTCAAATGCGTTTTGTTTCTGCAGTCTAGTTGCTTGGGTGGTTTCCTCTTTATTTTCCCAAACATATGGAATAAATGCATCAAGACCCAATATTTTGTTGATAATGGCAGATGATCTTGGATTTGGAGATTTAGGATGCTTTGGTAATAATACTATCAGGTAAGTGTAAAGTTTAAATGTGCCAGGGATATTCTGTGACTCTAGGAACCATGAAAGCACAGTTTAGGGGAAATATGTAATATTTCTAATGAAATGAGGCCAGAGGAAATAAAATAAAGTAAGAAAATGAATGTGTCTTCAAAATAATTATACATGAATAAGCTAGATAACTTTCCTATTTAAAAAAAAGCTATCCAGATCAAATAGGCAATGTTTTGCCTGCCACAAATGGCTCAAAAGAATCACAATCTTTTACTTATTAGAGTTTTTTAATTGTGTGTTTTGGATAGGTACTGTATGTGGGAAAGCAAAAGACAATTGCTGCAATGCAGACAATGGCCAATGCAACCCGGAAATGGAGAGGTTTTTTTATTTATTTAGTTTGTCAAAATGTACAAGATAACAGGAATAAGTATAAACATGGATATGAATACAAGAAATGGGTACGAATAAATGAGGACAGTAGGACAGGGACAGTAGGCATGCTGGTTATGCTTATGCATGCCCCTTACAGACCTCTTAGGAAAGGGGTGAGGTCAACAATAGGCAGTTTAAGGTTAAAGTTATGGGGATTAGAGGATGTAACAACAGAATCAGGTAGTTCATTCCAGGCATTGACCACTCTGTTGCTGAAGTCATATTTTCTGCAATCAAGTTTGGAGCGGTTTACCTTGAGTTTATATCTATTGTGTGCTCATGTATTATTGTGGTTGAAGCTGAAGTAGTCATTGACAGGTAGGACGTTGTAGCAGATAATTTTGTGTACTACGCTTAGGTGAGACCATAGGTGGTGTAGTTTTAGGTTGTCCAAACCAAAAATTTCAAGCCTGGTGGCATAAGGTATTTTGTTGTAAGTAGATGAGTGGAGTACTCTTCTCGTGAAATACCTCTGGACTTGCTCAATTGTATTAATGTCCAATATACAGTGCAGATTCCAGGCAGATTAGCTATATTCGAGAATTGGTCTAGCAAAGATTTTGTATGCCCTAGTTTGCAGTATAATGTTACCGGAGATTCTTGATAGAGTGAGGATCATCTACGAGGTCATATCCGTCCAGCTTGTGTTTGGTGTTCTGATTTTGTTTTGCCAATATGTAAGACAGAGCATTTGTTGGTTGAGATTTGGAGTTGCCAATTGTTTCATTATTCTGACACATAGTCAAGGTCACTTTGTAGGGTAACAGCATTGTTGGTGGTGTTGAATAGTTTTATGTTGTCAGCAAAGAGGACACAACTGCTTATTATATGATACATTATATGATCGCAAATGTCATTTATGTAAAGTATGAAAAGTGTTGGTCCTAAAACACTGCCTTGGTGGACACCACTGTTAACAGGTGTAACTTTGATAGGGCACTCCCTATTTTGACTACTTGTTGCCTGTTTGACAGGAGCACAGTTATCCACTTATGCAGAGATCTGGAAATGCCGTAAGAGTTTAGTTTTAGAAGTAGTTTGTCGTGTACCACTGAATCACATGCTTTGCAGAAGTCTATGTAAATTGTGTCTATTGCTTTGCCCTGGTCGAGTTGTGTAGTCCGTACATTTTTGCAGTGTAGGAGTTGCAAATTACAGGACAAACTTTTCCTGAAACCAAATGCCTTATTAGAGAGTAGGTTATTTGACTCTAAAAGTTGGGGGTAATGGATTGATTTATAATTGATTCCATGACTTTGCAGGTGTCACAACACAGAGAGATTGGTCTGTAATTGTAAACTAGGCTGGGATCTCCCTTTTTGAAGATAGGGATGACCATGGTTAATGACCACAGGCTGGGCAAGGAGCTGATTCTGAAAGATAATTTATAGATTATGCTTAGAGGTTCTGCTATGGCAGGGGAAAGCTTTTTTAAGAAGTAGACACATAATCCATCAGGGCCAATAGATAAAGATGGTTTTAGGTTGCATAGTGCCTTTTCAATGTTATCTTCAGTAAAATTGATACGTAGCAGATCATTGCAATTAGTTGTCGTATGACTAGGAAATGTGGGGCATGAGCCATTGCCGTTAACAAAAACTGAACTGAAGAATGTGTTGAAGAGGTTGGTCTTAGTTTCAACATTCCAGTCTTTCCCATTAGGCCCTTTTAGGGGTGGGATGGTTTTCGAGTCTTTAAGTTTGATGTTTACAAAATTATAGAAGGCATGGGTGGATTTCGTGTGTAATTGGTGCATTCTGCCTTTATCTGGTGGCATAAGGTTTTGTAGCGCCTTTTAAAGTTTGCTACGTAACCAGTTTATTTTTTTCGCCAGAGTTCTTTTTTTGTATTGCAGTTTCCTTAATGTTATGGGTAATTTGTTTTTTCTGGTTTTAGGGGTTACTAGTGGTACATATAGTTTAATGACTCTTTTGATTTTGAGCAAAAAAGTGTTATAATAGTCTTCAACAGTATTACAGCAAGTGAAGAGAATGTGCCAATCAAGAGATTGGTTTAAAAAGTTAAGCTGTCAGTCACAAATGTGTGATTGAAGCCCCACTTCTTTTACATGTAGGATGTATACAATCCACATTAAAACAGGTTTGCTTCAAGTGTTCAGTTGCAGCTCCCATCTTAATAAGCAAGAATTTTACTGAACTGCTGCCTGGTTATTTTCCCCCTGTCCTGGAAGATCTAGGAATTTGACAGGAGGATTTGCAAGGCTGTATTCTAGGCCAGTCCTCAAGGAGACCATTTTCCCCCCCTGTGGACTATTTTATGCTGTAAGGGACAAGCTTGCCATAAACTAGTGTTTTTCAAACTTGACAACTTCAAGATGTTGGATTTTAACTTCGGCAACTTTAAGATCTGCAGACTTCAATTCCCAGAATGTCCCACCTAACATCTTAAAGTTGTCAAGTTACCGTCTTAGTGCTACTGCTGATTTCCTTAGCCATTCAGGTTTTGTGTTGCTTCCCATATGAATCATTTGCTGTGGTTGGAGGACAGCTGCAAACTGTCAACTGAAAAGTTTATTTCCCATTATCTCAGTTACACCTTTGAGGTTTTTACTTTCTTGAAAGCAAAATTCCTTGTGGTTTTGTTAATTTGCCTTTCAATTTATACCATAACCAGTTCATGATAGAAGCACTGAAGAGTTTGTATAAATTAAATTGGAAATTGTAATAATCACTACAGGATTTTTATAGATGACATTATAATGATAAGCAAGTGAAGCAAAGCACAACTATACATATATTATTGTGGTTTTTTTCAGAAATGAATGGGTAACAAATATCATGAATAAAGAAAAGAATAAAATAGTTGTACTTTCAAGCAAATGGGATGATTATTGTAGTTTTCAATTTACATTTTTATCAGATATTTACTTAGTTTTTGGTTTAGTTTTCAGTAAAGTACTTAGTTTATGAATCTTAAAATAACTAAGAATTTTCATGTAACTTTATTTCCCAGACTTAAGAAAGTGGTTCTGGGCACTCCGATTTGGATGTCTTCAATTATAGCCTTTTGAAACCTGAAGAAAACTAAAAACTAACCACAATAACAACAACATGTCTTGTGACATCCTAAAGGTTAACAGATATGTTATTACAATCCACTTAATTATAGTAGCTCTCTATATATTGAAATAATGAAAATATGTGATATAAAACAATCATTTATTATCTGTATAATTCCCAAGACTGAGTGTGTACCAAGGAAAAGTTCATTTGTTTAGAATGGTAATTTCCCCTAATCATACTTTACAAGACAACTCTTGGTTTTTCCTTCAGGACTCCTAATATTGATCAGCTAGCAAAGGAAGGAGTAAAACTCACTCAACATATTGCTGCAGCTTCAGTGTGTACCCCAAGCAGAGCAGCTTTTCTGACTGGCAGATATCCCATCAGATCAGGTTAGCACCTCCTGATGAATAATCCCTTACAAAAGGTTTTGCTTATTGGCCTCACCTTACATCTCTAAAGGAAGTTTGCTTATTGGCCTCACCTTACATCTCTAAAGGAAGTAAATAACTCTTATTTTTTTAGATCACAATATTCTTGGGCAACCACAATGTAGCCCAGGACTGTCCAACCTTAGCAACTTTAAGACTTGTGGACTTCAACTCCCAGAATTCCCCAGCCTGCCATACCAATTGGCAGAAACGGATCTTAACACTCTTCTGAGGATCGCTCATCTCTGGGGATAAAATGTTCCAAAGGAACAGTACGGTTTTATGTACCATGTGAACAGGACAGAGTGTAAAAGACGTCATAAGAATTCCTATATTCTGCATAGAGAACATAGAATAGCAGAGTTGGAAGGGACCTTGGAGGACTTCTAGTCCAACAAAATTGTTTTAATAAAATGGTCAGAATTCATATTGTAGGCTTTCAGCATCCCAAACAAGGAAAGCTGTTACTCTTTCATGCCTGCATTGCTTTTCTGCTGCATAGCAAGATCATTCTCACATTGACTTACAGCTTACAGCCTGTTCATCACTTCCCATCAGGTGGGTAGCTAAGGTTGAATATAAGACTAATTCTTTTCTCCCATTTATATTTTAGGCATGGTGTCTCAAATCAAAAAACGTGTTTTCATTTGGACTGGTGCCTCAGGAGGCTTGCCTGAAAATGAAACAACATTTGCTAAATTGCTTCAGCAGAAAGGTTATGCCACTGGTATTATAGGTACAATATATAGATGCTTTATTTCTCACTTGACTTTCATCTGCTGTTTCTCTGTGTTAAATCTCATGTGTCTGTAGAAAGGGGGCAAAATTACTATGAAGACTATTGATGTTGGGTTATTTTTGCATTCTTGCTTTTTCTTTCTTTTTCTTTACTGAAGTTTAAAATTCCTCTACTGTTAGGTTACTTCCAGTTGGAAGATTGCACAATAAATCTGCCTTTACTTTTTTTCCCCACTAAATTTTCTATGGAAGGAAAATAATGGGGGGAAAGCTGGAAACATATAAGTGAGTTTCAAATGCAATTCTGAAATTTTTTGTGACCTTAGAGGTGACATGTAATACCAGATAAAAATATTGTCTGAAAACAATTTGTTTATTACTACAGTACTTCTTTCACTGGGTTAGTGGGAAGGGAGGGGGAAGGAAGGAAGGAAGTTAACAATATTCTATTACTCATTTCATATGACTAAATTGAACATCATGTTATCTTTATAACATAAATGGAATCAAAATATATTAACATACCAATAAAAATCATGGTTTAGCTGGTGATTACCAATCAACTTTTAACTTTTCAGGAAAATGGCACCAAGGTGTGAATTGTGAATCCCGTAATGATCACTGCCACCATCCTTTAAAACATGGCTTTGATTATTTCTATGGTATACCATTGACCCTACTAAATGAATGCCAGGCTAACAAGGATCCGGAGGTGGATGTACAGCTACAAGCTACCTATTGGTTTTACACAGAGATTGTTGCCCTCTTAGTGTTTACTCTTCTTCTGATAAAGATGACTACTTCGTTCCCCGTGAAATGGAAAACAATTGCTTTCATAACTTTTTGTGGCATATTATATTTTATTTCCTGGTTTGCCAATTATGGATTTGTAAGATACTGGAACTGTATGTTGATGAGAGACCACACAGTTATTGAACAACCAATAAACCTAGAAAATGCTGCCTCCAGGATAGTGAAAGAATCTGTCGCGTTTATTGAACGGTAACTAATGAAATTATTAGACTGACTTCAGAGTAACTGTTGTTTCAGACTGGATAAAAAAGATTTTGATTTCCATGCAAGTTGTATCTAAGGAGGGAACAGGAGGGGTAGCATGTTAAATTGGAAGCAAACCATCACTTCCCTGTTTATATGCATATATAAACATATATACCTTGATACTAGAATGAAGTATTTAAGCCACACTGTCTGTGTTTCCAGTGTTGATTACATACATCTTGCATGAGAAGCCATAATGCTTCAATTAAGTGGCCACATAAGTGACTGCTTCACTTTTCTGGCAAGGTGAAAAGGGTAAAAGGTAACCTTAACCAATGTAGACAACATTGCAGGATTGCTTTTAATGATTGTTGAAACAGTCAGCCTGGAAGACCTTGAATGCCTGCCTTTGATAATTTTGGGCAATAGTCCCACATTGTTTCCTGAAAATGTTTCTTAGCCCACTTACTTCTTCCTGATAGAGAAGCCAATAAGGAAAAGGAAGAGCACAGTGGTGCTACAGAAGATTTTCAGTGCTGCTGACCTGCCAATGGTTGATGGAAGCAACTGCTACCAACATTTTGCCCTTGACTGGCACTGAATCCTCATAATTTGGAAGACCTCAACATGTCTGCCAAGGGCACCCTGATCTAATTGATTCTTTTGTAATCAAGAAAGTTTTGAGTTGGTGTATCTAATATGTCACTGCCCATCATTGAGGATATGTGGTGGACAATACCCAAGACAATCAACCTGTCAGCAGAGACAAATGTTTCTCTCAGGCTGGATGGCTCTAGCAGAGACATACTGGGACTTCCAAAAAAATTTATGCATGCTGGAGGGTCATCCAGACTGGGTGGTCATGATCTGGATGTTGGTGGGAGGGCCTTTAAAGACGTCCAAAGCAAAGTAACACAGTCACTTTCTTCATTGTTAAAAACAAATGGACTTTGCAAAACAGCTTCAATGAGGTACTACCTGGAAAGCTTTGTCAAAGCTTGGCTGGGTCTTATTAAAACATGGTGATTTCAACAATAGATAGAGATAAAGTAGCTTGATTGTAATGATCAAGGGAACTGTTGAGCTGTTAAGATTTATTGTTCACTCTTTTAGTTATTAAAATAAGTTACCGTATTTTTCAGAGTATAAGACACACATTTTCCCCCCTAACAGAGGGTGGAAATGTTAGTGCATCTTATACACCAAATACAGCCATTTTGGGCCTCCTGAAGCCCCACCCTTGCATCTCATTTTTGTGAAAAATGGGCCCATTTTTCGCAAAAATGAGGTGTGCAGGGTGTTTGGGAAGCTTGCGGAGTGCTTCTGTGGGCTGGGGGAAGACAAAAACTCCATTTTTGTGTAAAAGGGGCATTTTTCACAAATACGGGGTCGTGTTT
>JANHFT010001931.1:130500-145677 GCA_032467955.1 Pseudoxenodon macrops | reverse complement strand
ATTGTTGGGGGCAATATGCTGACTCTGTAAACCGCTTAGGGAGGGCTGTAAAGCACTGTGAAACGGTATATAAATCTAAGTGCTATTGCTATAAGTGCAAGCTGGTTACCAAGTGCCTGAATTGTAATCACATAACCATGGGGATACTGAAACAGTTGGAACTTCGAAGACCAATCATAAGTGCATTCATTCAGCACCATCACAATGAAAGTTACTGAACAAGTAGTTATTAAGCCAAGGACTAATTTTACAGTACAAGTTTTCAACTCTGCAATTACAGGACAGCAAAATACAATTTCATTAATACCATTTCTGCCAACTTTTCAGATAAAAAAAATATTCCAATGACTTATAATTAAAATTCAATACACGCTGTGATACATAAATTAAAATATGTTAAGTTTTGCCTTTTGATTAAAAAAATAAAACCAAAATCAAGATACACAAAATCAAGAAATAATGAACAGAGGGCTAAAATTGCTTTGCCAATGCCAGTTCAAAATGACAAAATACTGAAGATATATTTATAATGGACATTGGTCTCCCATTGTTAAGAGTTATTTCTGAGATAAACACTGTAATTTTCAAGCAACCTTTGATTCTCTAGAAGATTGCAAGAGATAATAGTTAGTCTTCCATTTACTTTTGCAGTGTCGTGCAACAATGTTTTCTTGGTACCATATGAGAAAAGCAAGCTCCTTGTAACTATCCATTTTTCAGGCCCAAAGATGAAGCTTGGTTTATTTCTTCCCACCATGGTATTGCTCCTTAGAGGCTTCCACGAATTAATAAACACAAAAGCCCTGCTCTTGCTAAAAGGGAGATGTTAATTTCTTGGAATTGTTCATTAGAAATTGGAGACTGGGCATGATAAGACAGTTTTAAGTTAGCGCACATTGTTCAATACTACTAATGATAGGAAAGACTACTCAAGCCATTTTATCACCTAAAGTAATTGCGACTGTAAACATTTCCCAACATTTCACTCACTACATGGTAAGCTGCCCATAGACTCCAGAATTCCAACATAAAGCAAGTTAAAAGTACTGGAACCTGGTGAAGAGTTTGGATTGCTTTAGGTGAGCAAAATATAGATTGCCTTCATTGTTATTATTCTGATATGTAATTAGATGTTTAAGATTTTGGATTTGTGGAAATATTACTGATTCTGGATTACAAAGGTATAATTATCGATACTGATGATTCTGAGTTTTGGAGTCTGTCTAACTGAATCTTATAGTCAAATTAATGTTTACCAATAATTATAAAGAATGCTATTATTTGCTCATTACTAAGGCCAAGGAGGATAGAAACAAATAATATTGCACTGAGATAAGGACTGGCAGAGTCCTATTTTTGAGCTTCCCATAGTCATCTGGTTGATCATGGTAGGAGTTTGAAGTTGATCTACACAGCTCTTTCATCAAATTCTTCTGTTCTTCTATATGTAGTTATATTACCAATGCATTACTATCATCTAAATGTATATATTAATAGCATGAAAGAAGAAATGTTTTCAATGAAGCTAATATATATATATATAGAAAATGCATGTAACTGGTATGAAACAGGAGATCTGCACTACCATATCATATGTATATTAGGGCTCCATTTCTAGCTACAAGAAAAAGAAATCTGTGAAAAAGTGAACTGCTTATCACTGAATTATCAATAAAAACATTTTAGTACTTACTGCTGGAAAGCAGGGGCATATGTATAGACAGTGCTGCTGCTTAGATTATAGATAAATGGCAAGTGTTTATTTATATCTTTGGTTGCCCAGCTGCTGAAAAAACTGTTTAACAATCCCTGATCACCTCCTACAGAATAAAAAAGAGCATACAAAAGGTTCAAACTCTTATTAATGTGAACAACAGCCTTTCCCAACCTAGCATTATCCACAGGGTGTTAGATTACAACACCCATAAAGTTCCAGAGTTGCAATCCAACACATATGATAGCAATTCGTTTGGAAAAAAAGTATGGTATGGTATCAAAGCTTTGCCTTTAAGCCCAGATGAACTATGCTGTTGTGCAATTATTCTACATTTCTCTCCATCAATTAGCAGTAATCAAAACAGGAATATATTTAAAAGGCTCCATGTGATGATACCTGAATATAAGAAACACACCATTAGATGTAAAAATGGAGAACCTGTATATACAACGGTTAATTTTAGCAACAGCTATTATTTTGCCTTTAGTTGTTATTGCCAGCTGGTATAAGAACCTGCCCCAGCTGGTCTCTCAGGAAAACAAAATTCTTGACTCCATTGAGTTGAATCAAAAGAACTTTTACTGAGAATAAGCGGTTGCAGTAAAATCAGGTGGAATCTGAAGGTCCAGCACAAAACACAAATCAATTCTTCCATTTCCCCAAATCCAACCCCCCTGACCAGTCCATGTGATGCCGCAAGGATGTTTTGAGTCTCTGAGGTGCTAGGCAGATAACAGGTGACTCTCAGGGCATAATGGCCTTAGACCCAAGCTGGAACTAGTTGGAAAGGAGTCTGTTCGGTGGACCTGACAGCTTGTTCTAGATATAAATGTCAGAATTTTTTATGAACGCTCATCAAAAATTCAGATCTTTAAAAGAACTTTGTCAATAGTTTCACTCCAGAGCCAAGGAGAGGACCACATCTAGAGACTTACCATCAAAACTACCGTGCTCACTGGCAAACTGAAGAAGATGTTTGAAGGTTTTCAAAGAAGGTTTTAAAACAAAGACACCACTGTTAAAGCAGTCTGGCCAACCAGAATCTGGAGCTGCTGATAATTCTTCCCGCTCAAAGAGTTCATCAACATTACAAAGCACCTGGAAAGGACATGAAAATTTGAATCACAGTTAATTCTCCTACTACAGATCTGAGATTTTTTTTAAAATTTAACTCACTTGTTATTCTACCCTTTACTATTAGCAAGTTTATTTTGACTCTGCAGCACTAATGAAGACACACTAAGATGTGGGAATATCTTCATAATTAAACATCTTTTAACGTAGTAAATATATTCTATCAAGGTTGAAAAATCAAACATTCTGCAGCCATGCATGTTTTTATAGTTGCACTGTAATTCTAATGAGTTACAATGACAGTCAGTTTGTTGTTCTGGCCAAGGCACAAGACTACAAACTGGGAGACAATGAGTTCTAGACCCGCTTTATGCAGGTGCCAGCTTGGGCCAGTCCCTGTCCCACAGCCCTAGAAAGTAAGCAATGGCAAACCACTTCTGAAATTTTATGAAGAAAACTGTAAGGATTAGTCCAGGTAGCTGCCCGGAATCAACATTGACTCAAAGGCCAAAAACAAAAAAAGGAGCTCTACCATATGTGCAGGCTATTATTTATCTTGGGAAAACGTTAGACATTTGTTCCTCAAGTATACAGGTATTGTTCATACATTTATGTACCCCTATTTACACACTTACATAAATTTATTTTTTCTGAGTCTAAATCTCTTAAGTGCAGATTCCATAACAAACAAGAAGAAGACTCCTGCAAGTGGGAATTCTCTTTTTTACAACAGTTTCTTATGGCAAATACTTCCAGTTTTCATTTCTGGCACTACAGCCCTTACCAATATGTCTGCATCCATGAAGACACATTTGCTATACTGAGTAAGAGTCCAGCAATGCAGTTTGGTAAAGGTTACACCCAGTTCTAGCCTCTTCAGGAGAGACAAGTGCACCAAGTCATTGCTGTCAATTTCGTTAACATCAACCACGGAATCAAAGATGGTCCTGAGGGCAGCCCTGTCAAAGCAATAAAATCATGAATCTTACAATCTCTCTTTTTACAAGATATACAATGCAGTAGACAATTAAAAGAACTGAATTGCAACAAAAGCTTAAACTTTAATTATTAAGTAATAACTGCACAAGGTAAGCAAATAAGTTTATCTGTGTGCATACGTACGAACGATAGATATACAATGAGATATAATGGAAATAAGAAGCAAAAATATTTGTATACACACACATATACACATATACACACTTCCTAAGAGCCATTTGATAGGATTGCTGATAACAAAAGGTCAAGGACGACGTATTGGGAATCATGTAAAATCGGACTGGACACATCTAAATTTTAAATTAAATACGTATATTGCATTTACTTAAGACTTCATCAATACTGTGTTTCCCCGGTCTTTGGACCGTCAAAATATGTCCTTGGCCTATTATTTTGGGGGTTCAGGAGGCGGCGAGCGTGGGACTGGATGGGATGGCCCAACACGTCCCACTCCACCCCAATGGCAACAGTAGCCTGGTTACTTCTCTTCCCCAGCATCTCTTTATCAAGAAGGGTCGCAGGTGGGGCATGGGGTGCAAGGCGCATTGCTCACCTGCTGCTCTTGCTCACCTGCTGTCTCGCATCCCATGCCTTGCCATAAGGCTAATGGCTCTCTCTCTCTCTCTAGCTATCCCTTCCCCTCCCACCACCGCTATTCCCGGGCTGAGCCCATTGGGGGCAACAGAGGCAACCACTCCCTCACCCAGTGGCTGCCCACAGCTGCGGGGGTCCCATTTGTTCCAAGCCCCCCACCCTTTCCTCAGAGAGAAAGATGGTGGCGGCGGCAGCAGCAGCAATTCACCCAGCGGGAGGAAATGTTTGGTGTCCATGTCTGCAATTTAACTCATGCCCAGCGGCACGGCATGGCAATCGGCAGCAGGAAAGGGCCGAGGTGGCAGGAGGCCCCTGCTACGGAGCTCGTGAGCCAAAGGTGTAGGGAGGTGGGTCCTGGGGCGGGTGGCTGGAGATGTCCTTCCATGTCTCTCTGCGTCATGCTGGCAGGCTGGGGCTCTCCCACCCTCCTGCCACAGCGGCTCCAGAACCTCACTTACTGCCTCACTGCCTCCTCCTCATAGGCAGGAGCGCATTTCAAAATGCTGCCAGAGGAGCCGAGCCAGTCCCGCTGGGTGTGCACAATGTCGTGGCAGAGAGTCGGTAAAACTCACCCAACAATATAACTAAGGTACAGTTCGTGTTGGTGCCTGTGGGCACCCACCTGTCGTTTGCTCTATCTCTGCCCTCTCCTAGCCAAAAGTGCCCGCCACAAAAAGAGCGGCTCCTGTGTGCAAACAGCACTGCCTCTCCCCTACACCAGTGACTGGTCACTGGACTTTTAAAGTTGCTGACTTTGGCTGCTAGGTCAGTCTGTAATTAAGCTTCCTTTATGATATCTATCTATCTATCTATCTATCTATCTATCTATCTATCTAGCTAGCTAGCTAGCTAGCCATACACCAACACATAAACACACACACACACACACACACACACACACAAAGAGGCATGGTAACAGCTCCAGAGATAGGGAAGAGTTGGGTATGATCATCTGGGATACTCTACTGGCTTTCAGATAGCTGTACGTGAGACCCTATTTGCAAAGTTGGGCTTTATGGTTCAGTTGGGGCTGTTGCCCTTGTACCAGCCTCCCTACATTGGTGGTGTGATCTGGAGATTATTTTTAATTTCCTTGTCATGGATGAATCACATTCCAATGACTTTGCAATGTTCCAATGCTGTCCACAACTATAGGGACGTTTAATCTATTTGATAAAATCCACTGTAGATGCCTGATGGACAGGTTTTCAGGGAACTTGAACTTCTTTCTGAAGATCTGGTATTCATTTCAACTGAAGCTTTAGTTGCCACTTTGAATGAGAGGAAAGTAGCAACTTTATGGCCAATCTTTGTACATTGAGTGCAGAATCTCCCCTGGTTTCTAGAGGAATTCCAGATACAGTAGAAAAAACACCTGGAATAACACTGGATGAGGAGCATCTAACCAAACATGGGCACAAGCCTCTATTAAGGATTACCTTGTGATAATAAGGGCACAAAACATTATTTTACCATCTTTACTGAATTCATCCAGCAGTCCTGCAAAAGAATCAAGGAAGAAATGTACTTGCAGGGCTGCTGTGAGGAGCATCAATTGCATAAAATTGCTCAGATGCACTCCAAGCTGAACTCCAGCTTTTTGTCAGGATTCATAGAATTGACTAAGGTGGGATCTGGCTGTGTTATCTGGGATGATCTTGAGCCTGTTGTTTTTGAGAAAGCAGATACGGTTAGCTATGGCTTCACAGGGGATGTGTGGTTAGATCCAGGAAGTAAATTCATTCTACAAAAAGAGGGTACCCATGCTTAAAGAGGCAGTGGTCTACCCTCTCCTTATGAAACCTTCTCTGGACCCTACCTTACTGGACAATTTTCATCCAATCTGATGCTTGTGCTATAGCTTCAGAGAATCCAGAAAAAAATGGATTATATGGACCTTTCAGTCAAGTTCCAAGCTGGGTATAAGACCTAGATGGCATTGATTGCACTTTTGGATGACCTGGATATGAGATGGAAGGGTTCATATTCACCCTGGTTTTCCTTGATCTCAATGGCATTTGACACCAAAAATCACAGTATTGTTCCAGACCAGCTCAGATGGTTGAGAATAGAAGGCAGGGTGATACAGTGGTTAAGTGGATAAGAGAATGAAATTGGGAGATGTGTCCTTACCTCATTTCCCTAGAGACTTGAGGTGTAATTAGTATTGCCAGTCTTCTAGATGTTTTATGATTCCTCAAGGATTGTCCAAGAACCAGAGCTCCATGGCAATAAACATCATTAGTGGCAAGAGTCACAAAAGCCTGGTCTGTTACTGGGGGGAAAAGCATTTTCATATAAGTCAGAGTTGGTTCTACTCTTGGCCCACTTCTTATTTTATCCCACTATGCAGGACAGTTGTAAATTTAGCAAAAGTCCACGTTAGCTTTGTTCTACTGCTGTTAGCATTGTATATTGTGCCCCACTTGTTTTTCCACAAAGAAAAATATGGAGAAGGGCAATGTATGATTTAGATATTACATAAGTATAAACATCCTATAAAAATGTTAGCGCAAGTCTTTAGCTTATATTTCCCTATTAAATGTTGATGACATTTCCAACATTTCATCGATTTTTCTTTTAACATTTTTGCTAATTTTTCTGGTGACATGTGCCATCTATAAAACATTATAGTTTATACATAATGTTTAAAGAAAAATCGATGAAATGTTGGAAATGTCATCAAATACCAGGTTCATATTATCATACGTGGTGAACATGTGTAGAAGCGAAGAAGTACCTATTAAATGTTATGTATAACACATGATGCAATCTGTATTTTGGTTGCTATTAGTCAGAGACTAGCACATCTCACAGATCCCGTATTTCAAAATGGTCCAATCAGGAGAAATAAATTGAATTTTTTCCTGAGAAATGAAAGAATTTAGCATTGCATATCTTATTCTGAGTCATCACTCAGAAAGCTAGAAAAAAAATGTTGAAATTTTATTCATCCTTCTATATCAGGGGTGTCAAAATGAAGGCCTGTGGGGAGGATCCAGCCCTCAGGATGCTTAGATCTGACCCGCAGGGCCGCCCTGGAAGCAATGAACGGCCCACTGTGCCTTTGCCCGTGAAAATGGAGCTCATGACGTCCGCATGCGTTTTCACTGGCAGAGGGTTGCAGGTGGCCATTGCAGCCAAAAATGGAGCTTGGGCGTCTGTTTTCATTGGCAGAGCTCTCAGGCCACCATCTGGCTTCTCATTGACTTGATTATCGCAAAAGGGAATTATATGATCCCAGGATGCTGTGACCGTCATAAGTATGAGTCAGTTGCCAAGTGTCTGAATTTTGATCATGTGACTTAAGAATACTGCAAGAGTCATAAGTGTGAAAAATGTCATAATGATCACTAAATGAATTGTTGTAAGTCGAGGACTACCTGTAGTCAGTTGGAATTCTCAAAAGATTCTGATATTCTGGCACATCTTATTCTGAGAGATTCTGCTGCATAGCAGGTCATTTGTTTCATTTTTAATTTTTGTTAACAAATGCATTTTAAGCTTCTTAAAAGAAACACAAAATAAATGCTCACAAAAATACACAATCATCTTAATTTGTCTACATTTAGATGCCTTATTGCTGCACATTTTAATAGTGAACATATATCATTTGCACTATAAAATTGGTTTCAGAATCTTATTTTCATATTTTGGAATTTAATTCCTTTTTATATTTCTGTAACATTAATCACTTTGAAATTCTGGGAATGGAAAGGCAGGATTTATACTGAGTAAACAAATATACTAATATACTAATATTATAACATTCCTTAATATTCCTTATTAAAGTAAAAATTGGCCTATTTTTAAAAAATGCAAATAAGACCATTATTATTTCATTCTTCAAGCTTCTCCTTTGAAATGAATGTTTAATTATTTAATATTAAGAGCCAAAGCAAAGCATATAATTTCCCTGCAGCATTTGCAAAAAAAATTCAACTACCGTAAATAGATGTTTACTTCTGAAAACAGATGTGTTGCTCATCAAACAACACTTAGTATGTACAAATTACTTCATTAATGACAATTTTTGATTTTGCTCATTCCAGACTATACTTAGGCTTCTAATGATTAGAATAAAATAAGACAGAATATAACATTTATCTCAAGATGGATAAATTATAAATCTAACTAGGTTTGCCATTTCTGTTGGAAAAAATGGGCAAGCTAACATAAGCAAATTATGTCTTTTTACATAAAATAAGTTTAGAGTGTTTTGTTGATACAAAAACAAAATTAATATTTCTACTCATGTGTACTCAGAAGTAAACTCTAAATCAAATGTGCTTTCCCTTACCAGGAACTATTCTAATGCACATTTTAAAAAAACCAATTACTCTTTAAAAGATTAAAATATTGTTCAAATAATTACCTTTCACATATTTGAGACCAATCTCATTACAGCAACACTTCTAATTTTACTTGTGCTGTGGATATTCAGTAACAAAATTCATACACAATAAAATGTTTTCTTTACTTTTTGATCATAAGTAAAATATTGCAGAAATGTTGAAGGTGCACCTCTAAGGTAATAAAAACCCCAGAGACACAAATATCAGAGAACAAAGAACAAGAGGAGAGGAGAGGGCGGGAATCCACTTACCAGGCATTTTTTTTCAACTGCTAGCAGAGTAATGTTCAACTTAACAGGCATTCCTTAATGCCACAACTCCTTCCTTATTTTCAGCAGGTCCTCCTGACCAAAAATGCCAGTTGGGATTATCTTTTTTATTTCCCTGTTGAAGACAAGTAAATTAACATTCAGATATTCTGCAGAGAAGGACTTTAACTACATAAACTGCCCCTAAAAGAAGAACAGAAGAAGAAAAGAAAGGGGTTTTCTTTTCAAATTACCTTGTGTTTTAAGTTTAAATCTGTCCTTCCCTGCCCCTCACTTTCTTTGAGGGAAAAAAAAGAGATTTCTTAAGCAAAGCTTAAGACCACTCTAAAGCATATACAGGCTTCCATTCCCTTTTGCTACCAAAAGGAGGGTCTAACAAGTAGTTTCATGTTCCCTTTTTCAAATTCCCTAGCAAAATATTAACTATTTAATAGCCATCAGCATTCACTATTTATTTATGCTACTGGGTGGGAGAGGTACTCCACGAAAAGCAAAGGACACTATTAATAAAGTTAAAGTAATCATAGAATAGCAGGACAAAAGATTTTTTGGACATCTGGTGACACAGGGATTAGTTCTTCAAAGATGATGCCATAATAAAAGCATAATTCTAAACATATTACATTTCAGCTATGGAATAAGGCATACAACATATATAATTGTAGGACACAGAACTCAATCGACTTAGTTCTTAATAAACACAGCCAAGAAAGAAATATTCAGGCTGAGGGGTAAATCTGCTTAATTGCATAAAAAGAATCCAGATTTGGGGGACACATTTAGTCCTTTTTTTTCTCTTTCTTCTCAAACAGACATTCACATACGGTATATAGCATCTCATATTACACCTTCACATTTTAAGTCAAACTTTTATACATATATTCTATTTCATCTTATTCCTTTATTATTTCAAGACTGCTTTTTGACATCCTCCACTTCTAATTCCCACAACCCTTTCTTCCCTCTTCCATTTCTTACTTTCCTCTTCCTCCTTTCTTTCCTTTTCTACTTCCCTTCCCTCTCTCCCACTTCCTTCTCTCTCTCCCCTCTTACCCTCAAAAGGATTTAGTCCTTTTGAAAGACCAACTTCTTAATTCGATAGTGGCTCTGAATACATTTTTCCCCAGTGGAATAATAGATAATGAGTGTGGTTTATTAGCTGCTATGACCCTTTCTTTGAAAGGTGGACTTAATCTTAGTTCTGCAAATGTTAATCACTTTTAGACTAAACTACTGTAACCCACCCTTGTTGAGACTGCCAGATTAAAACCATTACACATATTGCCATAACCAGAACCTTAAAAGATTTTGGACCAGGTTATTTGAAAGGCAGCCACAACTTTTACAAAGTTTGTGACCTGCAAAGATAAGAAGTGGAAGCTCCTACTCAGTGGCCTTAAAATTAGCAAAATTGGTGGCCACTACTGTAGAGATATCCTTTCTCAGCATTGGTTTTTGGTCCAAATTTTTTCTCCCAAAAATTAAGAGAGTTGGCTCCATCTTTTAAGAGGATATAGTTTAGCCTAATGGTTCACAATTGGGTATTTCGTTTACATTTTTCATGTCGGCGGATTTCCTCCCTTGTTTAAAACGGGTACATTTTTGCATACAGCTTTCAAACTGGATTTTTTTTAGAAAGCTTTTTAGCACGGAGGCTTAGAGATGCTCAAAGTCGTTTGCCATCTTTAGTTTGCCATTAAACTTTTTTTTTTTACGTTTTCTGCAACAGACAGGCACAAGTAGCTCTCCCTCCGAAATTGATTAGCAAAGGTTAACTTGGAAGTTGGAAAAAAGAGGGAGGGACAGAGGAAAAGTATCGTTAGCAAAGCGTGGCTCTCTCTCTCTCTTAGGAGGTCCAACGCGTTGTCTTCGTTGCAGAGAGAGCCTCCTCTGCTAACCTGAGTCAAGCCTTCCTCCTTCTCCCTCCTTGTCCTGCCGTAGCACAATTCCTCCCCCCGCCCCTCATGCGAACACGCCAGACTTTAAACCCCTTCCATCTCCCTCTCGGTTCCAGTCAAGGGGCAATACCAACCGCGCACGCCTTTTACGAGGGAAGCCGAGCTTCGAAGGCGACGCCGAGCTCCTGCGCCCCCTTCAAATCCTGTAGCCGACCTTGGGACTCCATACGCGGTTCAGGCAACGAATTCAGCTGCTTGCTATTCGGTCAGCCGAAGGGTGAGGGGGGGGGGCAACCTTCCCTGCGCCAGCCCGGGAGAGAACGAGGCTGCCCTCTCATTGGCTTGGTCGGCGGCTCCTCCTCCGGCGGCGCGGCACCGATGCCCTCCTGAGTCAATCCAAAAACAAAACAAAACAGAATTGAGGCGCAGAGCCGGAGACTTGCAGTAAGGCTTCACTAGGTGGAAATGCAAAGCAACTGGAATCTCAAAAGTGCTTTATAAAAAGGCAACTGGACTGTTTTATCCTTGAGGAAGAAGAACAAAAACATAGGATATGTCCTTCCTTGCCGTCGGGTGCAAATGGTTGTGGAATCTCCTTGGCACTGCTGCAAGAGCTGCATTGTAGACTGGAGATAGGTGGCGTTGTATTCCCCCCCCCCTCTGTTGAGAGGGGGCTGCACAAATGGCCTCTTTTACACCTCTTTCAAACCAATGATCCTCTCTAAGCCAAAATATGGACTTTGCTGTCTTCAAAAGATTGACCTTTGTCTTTTAAATGCAGATGGACAGCTGAATCTTGTCCTGATGGGTTTGGTTTCCTATGTTGTGTGCGTCCATGTGCGTGCGCGCCTTCCAATCACAACTGATGAAGTTTCTTGGATGAGAAACAAAACTTTTGTTCTTCCTCAAGGTTAAAAAAGTCCGGTGGCCTTTTTAAAAAACACTTTGGAGACAACGATAGCAATAGTAATAGCACTTAGACTTACATACCTCTTCACAGTGCTTTACAGCCCTCTCTAAGCTTTTTACAGAATCAGCATATTGCCCCCAACAA
The DNA here is from genome assembly GCA_032467955.1 of Pseudoxenodon macrops. Classification (NCBI taxonomy): domain Eukaryota; kingdom Metazoa; phylum Chordata; class Lepidosauria; order Squamata; family Pseudoxenodontidae; genus Pseudoxenodon; species Pseudoxenodon macrops. The sequence continues at coordinate 133,717 of JANHFT010001931.1, read as the reverse complement.
TCTGGGTCCTCATTTTACCCACCTCGGAAGGATGGAAGGCTGAGCCTGGTGAGATTCAAACTGTCAAATTGCAGCCAGTCGCAGGCAAGAAAAGTCGCCTGCAATACTGCATTCTAACCACTGTGACACTGCAGTATCCAACTATGACCTGGATAACTGAGGATCTCCACAAACAAAGGGACTGGAATTTCTCTCTAGCCATCCAGGGTCAAAATCCTATTTTCATGGATCAGTTCCTAATTAGTTACAGTTTTGTCCCAGCTTTTTGACCTGTTTCACCCTAGCACACTTTTTCTGTCGAATTTCACCTTCCCCAGCCTCACGTCCTGGGTGTGTTAGTTTTTCATCATTTCAAAAATGAGGATGAGAGATAGTCAACAGATGGAGATGCAATACTTGAAATGGGCATTTGTTCTTCGCTACTGTACACTGTTAAAATGAAATATGCATCATATATAGCCTTCCCTACTTTGCAATTAATTTGCAATGCACCAGCAGCCTATTTTCTGCTGTGTCCTTATGTTCCTGATTTGATCACTAGCCCATATCACAAGCGTCCTTATTATCCTTAATTCTGCACCAGAATTTTTTTAAATTATTCTTAAAAGGTAACAGGTTTTGCATTCAATCTGATGCACTTTAGCTATTCTGATGTGACTTCAGCCATTTTGGTATTTTCAGGCTAATGTGGTTGCCTTTGCTTTCAGTTCCTGGGCATTGAACTTTCAAGGCTAGTTTGCTTTGGGTAGCAGGAGAGTCTAGTTCTTTTAAATACTGATTCTGAACTTTGCATCACCTGACCAGCATCTAAACAACAGTCTTTCCTCAGACCTGCGGGATAAAGCAAAAGTGGGGTCTTTCTGCTTCATGGCACAGTCCTCCCTACATCCGTTAGCTGCCCATAGTTTTCTTTGGGACAAAGGTTACCTCTTTTCAGTAAATTAGAGGTGTACAAACATGGCACCTTTAAGATTTGTTGGTTTAAATTCCAGAATTCTACGAGGAATTCTAGGAGTTGAAGTCCACAGATCTTAATATTGCCAAGGTTGGACACCCCTGCATTAAATGCATGTTGGTTTCTGTTGAAAGAGAAATCAGGTCCAGTTCCAAGCCAGGAATAAAATGGAGTCTGCTTAAGAAAGTAAGTTTATTGATGGGCAGAACCAACAATAGCATGCAGTTCTGGGACAGCTGACAAATTACTGTATTTTTGGGGAGTATTAGGTGCATCTTTCCTCCCCCTCCCAACAGAGGGTGAAAATGTTGGTGTGTCTTATACACCGGTGCGTCTTATAGTCCGAAAAATATGGTAGCTTGATGAATGCAAGATTTTTATTTAGTTTACAGTATTTTGTAATTCTGAGGTTTGCTTTGTGTGCTTTTATTATTTGATTGGTTTTACTTGTTTCACAAAGGCTTGTAATGGGTCTTAATTATCAGCTTTCTTGGTCTTAATCCTGTCAGGCATCAGTGTAATTGATTTTATCTATTGCCTCTAGACTGCCTTTCTTAATGGATGGGTATTGTTTCCACTTTTCTCAATGAATGGGGTTACTTAAGTTCAGGATTGCAACATTGTTTCTCTTTCTATTAGGGGAAGAGAGGAAGAGGGGTAGGGGAAAGGTGAGATGGTGTTCTTTTACTTTTAGAAGCGTTTGTGTTTCTTTTCTTGCCTTCTCTGTTTCTTAAGGTTTTGGGCTGTACAGAAGGAGGCTGGTTTTTTTGGAGGGGCTGCATTTTCTTCCTACAAATTCCCACTTTGTGCCAAAAAAGAGTGTGGGTGACACATTATTTTATTGGCACAAGATTAAGGGTTGATTTGATATTTTTTATCAATTTGACATATTATTAGGGAGACTTGATGAGTGCTTTTATGGGGGTTCCGGGATACAGGGAGACAAGTTCTTAGATTGTTAAGACAAAAGGGAAGGCATTGATAGAGGCAGCAGAAAAGCTCTCCCACAAGGAGAGCTAGCAACCCGTGAAGGTCTAGCAGCCAGACCAAAATGTCTGTTAAGTAGAAAATAAATTTATAGTATTGTGAGAAAAAGACTAAAGAAATATAACAGGAAACCAGGATCCAAGTAGAGAAGATTTATTAAATAATAAAGAAACAATTAAACAACAAACAAACAGTACATATACTTCTGCAGAAGGACTTAACCCAGGGGTCAAGAGACCCCTAGCTAAGTAATTTGTTCATCTGAATACACAGTTTATATACACTTCTTTCCTAACAGCATAATGTGTTTGCACAAAATGGCTCTACCGTTGTTCACTTTTACAGGAATAATTCAGGTTTATTTCTCACAGTCATGCAGGACACAGAATAAATAGGGTTGGAAGGGACCCTGGAGGTCTTCTAGTCCAGCCCTCTGTGCTCAAGAAGGAAATTCTATTCCCAAAATCATGTGATTCCCCTTTTGAGACCGTTTCATAAGCAATGGGGAAGCCATATTTACTCAACAGCCTGTTGCTGATTTATCAACTGCAGTGATTCACTTAACAACGGAAGCAAAAAAGGTTGTAAAATGGGGCAAAACTCACTCCACCCATGTCTCACTTAACAACATGAAGTTTGGGCTCATTTGTGGCTGTAAATCAAGGACTATCTGTAGATTAATTGGATAAGTGAGGCTCTTCGGCCTACCACAACAAGGATTAGAAATAATGATTTCTGGTGATCTCTCTAATGGGAATGACTTTTATCTTACCTTGTCATAATTCATCAAAAACCAGGTCAGATTTCTGCTCAGGTAATTATTTTTTACATGATGGGGAAAAAAATCTACATTTAGAACAAAACTTGGATATTTTTTCACTCTATTTTCTCACTCATTTCAACACACAACAAAAAAAAGCCCAAAGGAAGAAAATTAAAACATACCACTCCATCTCCTTCTTTGACAGTTCTGATGTCCAATTCTTCAGCATCTTAAGAAACATAAATACAATCTTAGGTGACAGATATCAAGGTACAGGGTAACAGGTATATCAAACATTATTTTACACCTGATCTGCAGTAATTATTGATACCTGTTGTTTTACATTTTGAATTACAAATGCTGTAATTGTAAAATTACATTTTGAATTCAAAGTGTTGAATTACATTTTGTTTTTCAAGAAAAAATAGACGTTTTTCAAACAAGGTGGTTGAAATTTTTGCATTGCCCTGCTTAGAACTTAATCTCCCAAGCCTTTTTTTTTTTTTTCATGT
>JANHFT010001931.1:99026-123241 GCA_032467955.1 Pseudoxenodon macrops | reverse complement strand
ACATCTATACCTATACCTATACCTCAGGGGTGGGTTCTAAACTTACCTTGCCGGCGGCTCACTGCCTCCCGCACCGCGTGGGGATGCCATGTGCGTGTGCGTGCGCACATGCACAGTAAAAAAAGGCCCAATTTTTTAAAAAAAGGGCCAAAAATAAGATGGCGACGCATGCGCAGTGCTGGAAATTCAGCTTCTGTGCATGCGCAGAAGGAAAAAAATGTAATTTTTTTTGAAAAAAAAAAGGCTGAAAACAAGATGGCAATGCGTGCACAGTGCCGAAAACTCAGTTTCTGTGCATGCACAGAAGAAAAAAAATCCCCAAAAAAGATGTTGGCACCCACAGAGAAACAGAACCGGCTCCGTGATGTCACCAGTGGCCTACTACCTGCTCGGTAGAACCGGTCAGAACTGGTAGGAACCCACCTCTGCTACACCTATATCTTTGGCTGAAATGTACAAATATATTTGCTAAGGCATCTGATCCTTGATATTGCAGCAAAACTATAGCAAAATCTGGGTCTAGGGAGATCTATATACAGTACATACTCTCTGTCTTATCAATGTTAGGCTTTCAGGAACATGCAAAAATGCAAAGTTTGTTGGGTGCTGCTCTTTGAAAAGTATCGCATTGTTAGTATACTGTTTTCGTGGTTATTAATATTATCACAGGATCCAATCTGAGTTCATCACCAGGACCAGAGGTTTATTTTTCTAAGCTTTTGGACTCCGGGTGGGCTCCAGCCTGAGTCAAAGGCTTGGAAAAATAAATGGAAAATGGAAAATAAATTGGAAAATGGTCCTGTTGACTGATTCAGATTGGATCCTGCAACATTATCCTGGGACATGTATATTTGCCTTCATTAATATTATTCATGGAGCTATTTTAAATAGCTTATTTTGTAGCTAACCCTGTTAAAATTGTGCATAGAAATCAAACAAGACGATCCATACATGTTAATGCATAAAAACAAACTAGAGAATCTAAGATCACTGGTTCCATTATTGTTTTTGGGTAGCAATGCCATGTTTTAAAGAATAATTGCCAAAACAACATTAGATAAATTAGGTAGTATGGATTAGTTAATATGGATATTTGGGATCCTGAAATACAAGGAGTGTGGTATTTGTGGCATGATATCTACAGATTCATCTACAGGGCACATTTTGATTTTTTTTCCAGATGGAACAAAGAAAATAACTTCAATAGTGGTTCTGCTCACTGTCACCCATGCCCTTGAAATCTCCTTTCTGAATGCAATGTGCTTTACATGGGGCAGTGGTCTTAGTGCCCTTAAAGAGCATTTGAAAGCTTCAGCTGGTACAGAATACTGCTGTAGGGTTAGTAAATGGTTTCAGTTATTCAGAACATGTAGTCCCACTGGTTTGTGAGTTGTCAATATCTTTTTGGTGAAATTCAAGGTGCTGGTTGTCACTTTTGAAGCCCTTCATGGTTTGACAGATTACCTGTGGTACTATTTTCTCCCAGTTTTTTTATACCAGCCCAATCCAGTCTGCAGATTGCATGATCCAAATTCTGTCAGCCAAGGAATATCAGCTGGCTGGGACCAAGAGGTGTGTTTTTTCTGCCTTTGTGCCTGCCCTCTGAAACATCCTCACTGCAGAGAGTAGGATGACCCTGGTCTGTTGGTCTTTTGTAAGGCCTTGGAGACCTGGTTATGTGCCTAGGCTTTGGGTCCCAAGTATGTGAAGGATCATATTTCTGGTTATATTTAACATCTATGGATTGTGATATTTTTCTCACCTGTTATATATATTTAATCTTTAGTATTGTGTTTGTAAGTTGTGATTGCAGTTTCTTAATTGATTCTATGATTCTATGAATCACTTTTTTGAGATAGGCAGACTTATATATTGAATGAATGAATGAATGAATGAATGAATAAATGAATGAATGAATAAATGTACAAACAAACAAATGGATGGATGGATGTTCAATATCGTGGAAATAGTCTACTGAAGTTGGATATTAGTTACCTTTCAATAAATGAAACAGCTTCCCTCACTATTCTAAAAGCCGCATCCTCTAGTTTCAATGGTTGTTGAACGATTTCATGATTTCTGAACATCAGACAGTTCCAGGATTTCAGAAATAAATAATTCACAAAAATATAGGTAATATAGAGAATGCCACACAACATAATGATGAAAACTATTTTCCATTTCAGAGAAACCAAACCAATAATCTTTCCAATCAGAAGCGTTAACAGCAAAATGGAAACTATTTGAACGTAATATGGATTATTATTTCCTGGGCGAAGCTCTGAATATTCCCAACTCAGACAGTCGTTCACAAGAGTGAAAGGATCACCATAGAAAAAATCAAAGCCATTGTTTAAGGGATGGTGGCAATGGTCATTGCCGGATTCACAGTTCAAACCCTGATGCCATTTTCCTGAAAATGCAAGCAGAGAAATGATTGTTAACAGCTTAACAAAAATAGATCCAACATTTATGTACAAGGACTAATAATCAATTTGATAACCATTTACCAGAAAAGACACATGCTCAAAAGTGGAAAAAATAATTTAGTGAAGTAGAGAACATTTGTAGAAATATCATTTCTGTCATTTACAGCTAATAGAGCCAATTCTGAATGATGCTGGCAATTCAAGCCCAGCAATCGTAATTGAGATCCATGTTCTCCAGCCTGGTATAAGTCAGTTCAGACCCAAGTAGAAATCTTACTGAGTTCCATGGGATTTTTGCCCTAGTGAACATGCCCAGTTTTGTGCCTGGTTAGAAATGAATTATTTAAAAGATAGAAATCATAAATCCTGACTTTTCAACTCTTGAAAACACATGGAAGCAGAACCAACCCTAGCATTAGGCCAGCATTTTTTTTGGCAACAATTTGGATATTGTGAAATAACCAGTCTTGTATTCTGTTACAATTATAGTCTTGCTGTTAGGAATGAAGCGATGACATTATAACATATTATGCCTAAAGTCGTTAGTATTATTTTGCATTTTGCTTTGGGGTCAATAAAATGTATGTTACTTTGCCCTGATCAACCTAAAATGTATATACTTTTTTGTTTTAAAGTTTGGAATAGGAAGTGTAGGTTTTATAAGTCCAAATATGAAGAGTAAAAGCTGTAATGGTCCAAAGAAATATAGCTTATTCCATCCTGAAATGTTATTCTTTCATCTGGAAAACTTGGGGAAAGGAATTAAAATCTGAACTGAGGTTAAACCCTGACACCTTTCATTATGAACACACATGGACAAAAACTCACATTACCTATTATGCCAGTAGTGTAGCCTTGCTGCTGTAATAAGGTAGCAAATGTGGTTTCATTTGTAGGCAGCCCTCCTGTGGTACCAGGCCCAGCCTTGACACGCCTCTCAGTTGTAGCTGCCATGCCTAAAATATCAACAGGAGAATAAATGAATGCCCTCTTTGTCCTTCCCAGAATTGGAAATACAATCCATGTTGGAGGAAGGATTTAAAAAAACAACAACACTCTTAAGCCGTTGACAAACCTGCGAAAACAGTTTTGTAAACTTTACAAAAGACCACCAAATTGAATATCCATTCCAGCCTTCAGAAACTCTCCGATATTTCTATTCACTGGGAAGTAAACCAGGAAAATTATCATATACCCCTGACTGAAGATCTGTATGCTTCTTTGCCTGGGTTGGTTGTCCTCCTCCTCTGAGTGTGCAGTTTTAAGAAGATGCACATGGAGTGATGAGTAGAGGTGGGTTCTAAATCTTCTTCGGTCAGGGGTGTGCTGCAGTTGTGCATGCTTTGCTTGCATGCATGTGCAGTGCTTTAAAAAAGTTTCTGCGCATGCTCAGAAGCAAAATCCAAGATGGTGCCACTTATGGTGCCGCTGAAAGAACTGGCTCGGGGGCATGGCAGGCCCGGATTGCTAACGGTTCTACCGAACCATGCCAGTAAGTTACTAATGGTTCAGTAGAATCGGACCAAACAGCTAGGAACCCACCTCTGGTGGTGAGGGAAGAAGAAGACACCTTTCTACCCAGCCAGATGAGTTGAATCAATCCTGGCAATGGATCAGGTGGGACCAGGATGGGCATATTAGTTGGCAAAGAGGCTCTGGCAAGAAGACCAGAACATTGGAGACCAAGCCAAGGCAGCCTGAGAGAGAACAAGTATCAATATGAATAGGGGAAGAATCTGTATCAATAGTATACAACAGTATACATGCATGTTGAAAAGATACTATACATCACTGCCATATGAACTGTGTGGTGTTCACGATTGGCAAAAAAGTTCACCTTACAATCCATTTTCTGTAGAATGTGGCCGAAACTCAAAAATTATGATGTTTAACGAAAGAGGAAAGAAGATATTCTTGAGAGAAATTTTGTACTATTTTCATGAAATCTTGAGAATTCACAAAAAGATTCTGAACCTAGTGTTAGTATTTTTTTCTATAGAAATTTAATAGCATTAAGAAATAAGGTTTAGTCAAAGCAGTAAGTAAATTCCTATACATTTTAGAAATGGAAACTGCATATCCCCAAATTATGAGTCCTCTAAATTATGGCTTTATAATTAATATCTACAATATAAATAGGTCTCTTAAATCTGCTTCTGCTCCATTGTGTTAACATAAAGGACATAGCAGTGTGTTCCTAGTAAGGCCTGAGCCTGATTTTTGGGACTAATATACTACCTTGAGTTCAGACGTTTCATACAGGAACCATGAATAATACAGGGACCTTGGAGGTCCAACCCCCCCGCTCAAGCAGGAAACCTTCAGATAGTATAGTACATGAATAAGCTGCCATAAGATCGTGCTTCTTGACAAGTAACAGAATTAGGATGCAAATAAAATATAGATGTACAGCTAGGACACAGCATTGTTCATATGTTGCCCATTATGGAACAAGTTAGCATTTAATCTTTATGTATTGATACTAAGTCTACATTTCCTTTACCTAACACTAAATCGCATCTAGTTCTTTCTATGGGGTAATCTTTTTTTAGAAAAATATTCTTATTTGTTATACAGTAAATATATTTAATATGCAGTATGAAGGTCTGGCTACTCTTTTCAAATAATCTAGTTCTCAATAAGAGAGTAGCATATCCACAGCTAAGCAACCTCCTTGTCTGCTATTTTCATAAAAATCTACCAACCTGATCTGATGGGATATCTACCAGTCAGGAAAGCAGATCTGCTTGGAGTACAAAGTGACGATGCACTAATATGCTGAGTAAGTTTTACCCCTTCTTTTGCCAGCTGATCGATATTTGGTGTCCTAAAAAGGAGAGTGGAAATGATACCCAAATAGAATTGTTCGTCTTGTTTTCAAGAATTCTAACGAAGCAAAACATTAATGCTTCTTTTCAGAATATCTCAAGTGAGATGGTAGCAGGGATGAAATCCAGCAGGTTCTGACAGGTTCTGGAGAACAGGTAGCGGAAATTTTGAGTAGTTCAGAGAACCAGCAAATACCACTTCTGACTGGCCCCAGAGTGGGGCGGGAATGGGAATTTTTCAGGATCTTTCCCCTGCCATGACCACCAAGCCACAGCCACCAAGCTACACCACGGCCACCAAACCATGCCCACAGAACCAGTAGTAAAAAAAATAGATTTCACCACTGGATGGTACCCAGAGCTTCTGGATTAGCTAATTTTTCTCTTTTCACATCCTTAATTGTTCAGCAGAAGACTTGGTAATTTTTATTTGATAGGAATTTATAGTATCTGGGGGGGGGAAGAGTTGATGGAGAAGATCACAGCTTTGTTGATTTCTGGTTGGACCAGTGTTTTGGGCAGGTGCTTCTGATACCTCTTTCTTTCTAGATTCTTAGTCCAGAGCATGAGGGTCAAACTCGCAGTATCATGTTGCCGTCATGTGACATTTTATGACCCCCCCTCTTTGCCAGGCTGCGGGCTGCCAGTTTGACATCCCTGGTTTAGAGCATTACCATTCTGACCATCAGTGTGAATCTCATGTTTTGTAACTCTGCAATTCTTTACTCCCTGATAACAGATTTTCAAGCCCTAAGATATCTGACTCTCTGATTTCTTCTTTCAACCTTTGTGATAGTTCAATTGTTTTCAAAATGTGTTAAATATAATTTTCTATAGCCAGTGGGTTAGTGTGAAGAAAGCATAGAGAGGATGGAAGGGAAAAGCAATGTAGCAATTGTCTAGGTTCTTCATTAAAAAAGTAAGAAATGCCCATCTCAAACCATATTTCCAGGGTCATAGTTATCAAAGCAATCTTTCTTTTGCAGTTAGTCATGGCTGAAGGTGCAAAATTGTCAAATACAATTATACAACTATCATATACAATTAAGGTTTATATAAAATTAACACTAGAAATTCTTGATTTTATTTAACTTGTTGCTAATTTACGGTAACTTGTAATAAATAAGATGAAATTGAATCAATTCTATCTTTCCTATTCAGTTGTTATTAATCCTAAACACTTACCACATAAGCATCCCTGAGAAACCCTCCCTTCCCATATATCCATGGTGTCAGACACTGCACTGAATATGAATTTCTGCAAGATAGAAGCTGCTTTGGCTCATATGGAATCAAATGCATTGCATGTACATTCATAAATCATCTGGTGTTGCATATGTGAAGAGTGTGAGGAGTCATTTGATTGACAGCAATGGATGACTGTCTCTCTGCCACACAAAGGAGACATGACATTTAGAAAGAAATGGGTTAGAAATATAATTTCTTTTTTCTCCCTCAACTCAGAGATGTTGCGTGGCTGATTTAGCTTTGCAAGTCAGAGGTTACTCAGCAATTGCTGTTGTCACTAGAGGGCAAAATTGAATGGGACTACCTGAGAATCTGATACCTTATGGAAATTGATGCTCATTTTGAAGTCTGCTGGAAAGGCACAATTGGATAACTTAGTCAAATTACTATGATTTCTTTTGTCAAGCTTGTGCATGAAAATTCTTGCTTTGTGTGGCTAAAATTTGTCTACAAGAATGACCTATGGATTTTGCTTAAAGGGCTTCTGTTATGTGTCTTCTATTTATGCGTTTTTCTAAGCAAACAGGCATAGTAATACAAGAGATCACTCTCCTAATTTGAAATATCAATTTGTATCCTAGTTATATAATACAGTATAATATAATTATATAACCTGCATGCTTATATAATAATCATGATGCATGTGATGTCAGGTACCAGGCATCTATGATTCATATTGTAGTCCTAACTGTATATCTATCTTTTATGTGGCTTAAAAGGAATTTAGCTTTCTTATTATCCCCCATTAGAAATTAGTGCATTGTTTATGAACAGTGTTTTTATACCTAGTTTAAAAAAGATATATTTTAAATAACATTTACCTGATAGTTTCATTTCCAAAGCACCCCAAATCACCAATTCCAAGATCATCTGCCATTAGGATCAAAATGTTAGGTTTTGACATGCTGGTTACCCAGGTTTGAGAAAATAAGATGGAAACAAGCAAAACAGTTGGAGAATAGCTGTAAAAATAAGAGCAATATGACCAGTAGATTAGAATTTTCTAAAAGGAAATGCCCCACAATTGTCACAGGTAGAGGATTTCTTTAATGCAATCAGATTCAGAATGAAAGACCTTCTGATGCCAAAGTTTTATTGAAATGTTGTAGTTTCAACATTTGGTTGTCTCATTTCTTAATCGGAAAATGGACCATCTTCAGGGAACTTCTCTCTAGCAGTGTGTGCTGTCTGTGTGCAGTATTTATAGTGCCTGTTGTAAGTTGCTTTTTAGATGTCGATTGAGGTGTGTTGATGACTGGCTTTTAAGTCATTAGCTGTCCTTTGCTTGTGCTGCCCAGCCCTTGCCTTCTAAGTACTTGATAGGCTGGGGGTAAATCAGCACGCCTGTTGATTGATGGTGGGCTTGTTTCCCAGGCTTTTATCCCTTCCCTGGCTGTTTTTGTGTCTGCTCATCCAACAATCTTAGTAGCTGCAAGATTAATGTGTGTCCTTGTTCATAATAGTGTGAGGCTACCAATGAGTTTGGATCTCCTCGTCTGATCACTTGCTTGTGTTCTCATGCAGTTTGGTAGTTAGCTTCCTCCCCATTTGTCTTTACATAGTCACAGTGACAGTCACAGTAGATTTGGTAGATTATATTGGAAGTATCTGCCACCTCCAAGCAATCTTTGCAATACATAATTTGTTCTTGTATGGTACCTCTGGATGATGTGTGATGACCACTTGCAGATCTCATAAGCTGCATTCTACAGCTTCTGAAATGTTTTTGATGTATGGCAAGGTGTAATGTGTGGTTGGTCTTGTACCTTGTTTCTTCATTTTGCTCTCATCCATGTTGTGCAGCATCTTGTGACAAATGATTGTGGGTACCAATTCTGCTTGAATTGTTCCTGCTCTCCAGCTGTTTTGCTTGCTGGATACTACAGTGGGTTCTCATTCTACAATACAGTATTCTGATGCAACTCTTTTTGTGTGACAATGGATGGTTGCTGTTGAAATTCAGAATGTGTGGAGTTTTGATGGCTTTAGGATAAACTGTGATTCCTAGACTTCCATCCTCTTGTCTGATGACAAGTACATCTAAAATGGTAATTGTTTGTTCCTCCACTGTGAACTGTATGTTGGAGAAGATAGAGTCATAGTAAGGGGAGTGATTGAAGCCTGGGAAACAGACACCTTGTCAATCAAGAGGAGTGCTGATTTACCACCAGCCTATCAAGTACTTAGAAGGCAAGGGCTAGGCAGAACAAGCAAATGACATCTAATGTCTTAAAAGCCAGCTATCAACACATTATGAACGCCATCTTAAATTCTACTGTGATCTTAAATTATATTCTGGTTTACCATACCTGCTTCTATTTTTATTTAATATTTTATTAAATATTGTTATAAGATAAAATACAAATAATTTTTATGAAAAATAGAAAAATTAAAGAGAAAAGAAGAGAGGTGCAGAGAAAAAGAAAGAAAAAAAATTAGTGACTTCTGACTTTTTTTTCAGTCTAGCAGTGTACAAAAAAGTTACAGCCCCACTTTTTGACTAACATTTCTTGAGTATTTCAAGCCATTTTTGTAACAACAAAGTCATACTAATCTTCAAACCTAAAATCAAAGTTTCATTTTTAGAGTGAAGTCTAGAAGTGTTTCCAAGTAGAAGCAAAACTAGATAAATCCTTTTCTCGTTTTAAAACAATCAGTTTTACCATCTTGGCCAAATTCATCAAACATAGTTCCAGAAGCTACAGGATCCACATATTGGTTGTGCAAACTGAAGTATACTCAGAAAAGCTATAAAAACCATTTTGAAATGTTTAGATTTGGTGTGTATTTCAGATAGAGGACTTTGAATGCATGCTGGAGACAGTATTCCAAAAAGTAGGCAGATGTACATTAAGACTATATGTGATTTAATTTAAATGTATTTGTAAAATATTTAAAATTATTAAAAGGCAGTCAATTATTTCCAATGTATTTATTTCTTTTTCTCTCCTGTCACATTGAAAATATAGTTTATACCTTATCTTCATTCTCTTTTTATTTTACACTGCATTGTATCAAATGTTTTTTTTTAAAAATAATTATGTCATAAGTCTGTCATGGTTATGTAAACTTGATGTAATGACTACATCGCTTAGTAATAGAATTGCCCGTCCCATGAGTGTAAAACTCGATTGTGACATACTGTGACCTACCACGTTTTTTGCCTTCGCGGAGCCGGGGCGTGATGCATCCGGCCTCCCAGGCCACCAGTTTGACTGTCCTGTCCTGTCTGATCATTACCTATGAAGTCCCATATAGCATAAGGCCTAGTTGAGGGGCTGCCTGCCTCCCATAGTATCTACCTGGCCAATTTGAACTGGAGTTGGTGCACTCTGGGTTCTTTTGATTAAACAATGCCATCTATCAAGCCCCCAAAAATGTACCTCCTCTATACCCCTACCTGGAATGTTTCTCCTGAGATGTGGATGGCCCTCATTCTGCTGGTGTTTCAAAGGGTCTGGCTTACTGAAAAACCTTTGGCAAGGGTGCCTCACCTCCTTGAACTGTGCAGATATTTTTTCCATTCCTTTTTTGGGGGTCATCTTTGCCATTTTCTATTCTTTATTTTTATTCATTTTTTTTATTTGGTTTTAATATTTTTTTATTTGTGAATTTTTATTTGTTGAGAGCTTGAGGACATACAAATATAAATAAATCATAGTAATATCATAGCAAGTTCAGATATTCTAATAAGAGACTATTGATCAATTTTCAGTCAATTGTACTATAGTATAGATACAAATTCTGATATGTGCCATGAAGATCTTTATATAATACATTCAATTATATTTAGTTGTCTCCCTAGATTAATAAAATTAAATGTATGAATACTAGATATTGCTATAATTCTGTAGTCAGTTTTTCTTGGAAGATTTATTTCTAAGAAGCAAACTTTCAGTCTATTGGTGGCTACAAAACTATATTAAACACACTACCAAAATTTTATAGACCATCTTGTAGTGAATAGGATTTGCAAAAAACATTTATGCAAAATGTCTGGTTTACATCCACTTGACTATAAAACATGATCAAAACTATTAAATAAATACACATAAACAATCAATATCCAGTTATTTCTTATTAATACAGTTTCTACTGATATAAATCTGATCCACCCAGTTTCTTGTAAGTATAAATAAATGTTTTATTTGGGAAGAAGCTGAATTTCTTCTCTTGTTTTTCTGTTTTAATATCTTAGGTATAAATCTCAGATTCCTGACATTCCAAAATACCCTGACATTATTGTAATGAATGAATGAATATAGATATATAATTGTACATTTGATTCTAATTATTTTAGAATTATATTAGAAAAGTATTTATTTAAGAAGCCAACTTAAAGCTTAAAGCTGGCTGTTTAAAATGAAATGTGTAAATTGAATAAAAAAAGCATTAAATGTAGTAATAAAACTTTAAACATGGACTGTAGAATTAATAGTCATGAAAATGAGAAAGAAAAGGGAAAAATGACATGAGAATGAAAAAGAAAAAATATGGAGAAGGAGAAGAAAGTAGCAGCAACAAATACTTAGAGATCTGGGAAAGAATGGAGAGACCATATTATTACCCCATCTTCCTTCCTTCCCTTCCTTTTATTACAAACTTAAAATATTTCCCAGACAAAATGTCTTATACTTCATATCTAACACAATTAAAAAATCATAACAAATGTATTTTTTCTTACAGAATTGCTGTGTTCCTCCCTGACTAACCCAAAGAAAATTGGCATCAGATCTTATTTTTAGATAATTGGCAGCAGTTTTAGGACCACAGAATTTCCTTACTCAGTCATTTGTATAACAATGTTGCTATGCAATTAAATACATTGCACCAGAATTTGGTCTCTGGCAGGCAAAGACCTTTGCACTAAGATATCATTGCCTATTGAATAACAAACTAATCATTCTCACAATATGCTAAACTTATCACTTTCGGTATAAAATCAATGTTTAAGAAGAATTCAGTTTTTCAGTCTTAGGTGCCATTCCCAGGTTGATGAAAAACTGCTCACTTTTCTGAGATAAGTAAATTCCAGCATAAATTCCTGGTCTATGAAGATGTAAAGTGTTTTGAGCTGGATTTATGGCTAGGTGAGTGAATATAAAAGTCCTAGAAAGTTAATTGTCAACCCAACCTGCAGTTCTTACGTATTACTATTTACAAGGACACTCATAGTCACCATTATATGAAAAAAATACTGTATTTTTTGAGGATAAGACACACCTTAGTTTTTGGGGAGGAAAAAATCTGCCTACCAGGTAATCATCTGGCTAGCATCCTTAGTCTGGTCAGCTTCAGCACATTATTTTATCCCCTGGTTAGGGGTGGAAAAAAACCTTCTTCGGAGGGAATAGCAATGAAAAAAGCCTGCAAAGACTTAGGGCTGAAAGAAAAGCTGCTTCGGAGGGAGTAGTAATGAAAAAAGCCTGCAAAGAACGCTTGACTTGCCTCGTTAGGGATGAAACAAATGCTTCAAAAAAGCTACATTTGGAGTATAAGAAGCACCTAAATTATCAGCCTCTTTTAGGGGCGGGGGGAGTGTGTCTTATACTCCAAAAACTATGGTACTCATAGACATAATTACCAAAACAGCTAGCAGTAACAACTAAAGAATCTAGCAGTATACCAAACAGTATGCCCTGGGTAAAAAGGAAGTTCACAATGAGTATCAGAAGCAAACTTACTTACAGCTTCTCTTACCTGGCATTTCCTCCACGGAACCTGTTAAGCAGCTTCATTTGGTGTAACCAAAGGCAGAACTGGAAGCGATTTCAAGACTTCCTTCCAACCTGTTTTAAAATCACTTTCCCCACCCTTGGATTACCTTATAGGCTGTGATTTAATGACAACACTACTAGTAAAACTGACATAAATCTGTGGGGACAGCATTCTTCATTCATTGACAAGAAGTTTAAAAGCCAAATTAAACCTTTGGTTTTTCTGATTGAGATTGTTGGCAGAGAAAGCAGGGTTAGTGGCTGATGTGTACCGTTAATTGAATCTGCCGAAACATTTTTGGTTTATTCTTAACTAGAGCTTGATACTGTAAATTGCTGACTGACTGCCAGTTTGGTCTAGTGGTTAGAACATAAGGTTAAAAATAATAAGATCATGAGTTATAGTCCCACATTATGTATAAAGACAGGTAGGTGACTTTGGGCCTGTTCCTCTCCATCTCTCATCCCTGGGAAGCAGGGAGTGGCAAATTGCTTATAAAATCTTGCAAAGAAAACTACAGGAACTTCCCCAGGCAACTATCAGGAGTCAATACAAACTGGAATGTGTGTGCATGTGCACATGCATGCACACGCACACATACACAAATCCTCTGGTTAGTCTTATTTGTTTAAAATTTATTTGTTTGTTCTGAATTTTTCATTGGAACAAACATTTTCTATATAGCTTTCCTTAATTTTTCCTATATTCTGATTTAGGCTTTAATTGAACAAGAACAAGAAACACAGAAGAAAATATATGTTGCCATTTTTAGTTTTAGTTCCAACAGTTTTTAGGAACATAGAACATAACATAGAATAACAGAGTTAGAAGGGACCTTGGAGATCTTTTAGTCCAGTAGATATCAACTGTTGTGTCCTCCTAATTGCTCATTAACATGAACCGCCGCTGGTTGGCTAACTAGCGGCAGGAGTTTTGAACCAATACCAGTGATCGGCAGGCGAGCCAGTTAACCCCTTAAAAGTGGGTTCCACGCAGCCTGCTGGCAGTCCGGATATTGCTATGAGCTGACCAATAAACGAGAGCTGACTGTTCACTGCAACTCGAGTCTTTCCATGCTAAGTGATTTAACATCAACTGATCTTGATTCTATCCTATTAATGCAGCCTAGGATTGCATTGGCTTCTTTGGTTGCTGCCGCACACTTTGAACTCATGTTTAAGTGATTGTCCACTAGGACTCAGATCTGAATACAATCTGATATGGATACAATCCTATACACATGACAAATAACCTTTTTTACAACTTTATGAAACTTTTGTTCAAGTAAGTAGTTTGCCTATGAAAAATCCATTAAACATTTACCAAGGAAAGGCTTACCTGCCATTAACTTCAAACTTTGCATTTCTAATGACAAGCTAACACAGAACTGGCACCCTTTTAAAAACTTGATTAAACATTACCTGAAATAATTCTGTAACATATTCATATGAAGTTCATGCCTGTTTTATATATAAGGAAGAGCTCACACTGCTTTTTCAAGTGAATGTATTTTTGAAGAAAGGCTAAATTCAGAGAAAATAGGGTTTGGGCATTAATGGGTAAATGGGATAAATCTGTTTGTTCTATTTCTAAAAGTTGATTATTGGGTCAATGGTCCTCTTTTCAGAGTGTCGGTTCATTAAGAACCAGTCAAATTGGTTCTGTGGCTCTCGAGTAACTTATTTGAAACCTCTGTGTAACCAGAGAGAAGGGGGGGGGCAGGACTGGAACTAGATATCAGATACATCTTTGTTTCTTTTATTTGGAAGAAGGGAACAGTATTTTTATACATTTGCTTATTTTGGCAAGAGTGCTTTGGCTAAGGAGGGAAAAATACCTGGGCAAAGACGTCACACATTTCTTGAAAGAAGGAAGAAATCTGGGAAATACCTGTCTTTTCAAACTATGTATCCACACTTTCTTTTTTGAGGTTATGTCAGACCTGGAAGCCATATTTTGCAATAGACCTTCAGGTCTGCCACATTTACTGCTGCGGGAAACTGGGAGGGGGATTATATGCAACTGGGGAGATATATAGTCATAATAACATTCCTTTCTCAGAGAGCCAAGGTCAACTTGCCCTGCACCTGGAGGGGTGGGACTGGTAGACATCTCCAGTTGGGAGGGTGCTTTGATTGGGTAACATGATAGGCATGTGGGTTGCTGGGTAGGGATTTGGACTTGAGTGGAGAAAACCTGGAAGCTTTCAGATTCGGGTTTTCCCAGATGTGCCAATATGACATATCTAATAAAATGGAACTTTGAGGAATCTTTAGCCTCGGAGTCTTCGTTTGTTGGGGGTGTTACTTGGAACCTGGACATTCTACCCTTATTTTGGGTAGAAAAGGCTGTCTCTCCAGGAGGTCAAGAGAACTGTTGCCGAATCAGGGAGAAGGAACATGATTACTTAGTAGACTTTCTTAAGAGTCATAAATGGAAAAAAAGTGTCACAATTGTTAACATTAACAAATTCTGTTAACGTTTGCCAGAAAGCAGTAGTGAAATGTAAATTTTTTCCTGCCGGTTCTGTGGGTGTGGCTTGTGGGCATGGCTTAGTGTGGTCATGTGACTGGGGCATCAAAAGACAGAAACTCACTTTAACAATGTCCTGCTGAAGCAGGATTGGGCTAGATGACTTCCAGGTCTCTTCCAACCCTGGATTATTCTCTGAAGCTGCGTCTAGTGCCAGGTTTGCAGTCCTTCCTTCCTCTCCTTTTTCCCTCCCTCCCCCCTCTCTGTTTCTTTCCACCCCCACCCCGTTTTTTGCCTAGCAGGCTTCAAGGGAAGCCTTCTGAGAGCAAAAACGGACCCCCCCACCCCTCTTCTTTTTGGCTCGGCAGGGCAGGGTGAGCGAGCTGCGACAGGGGGAGGGGACCGGTTCGGGGGTATGGCCAGCCAGCCAGCTTACTGGTACGGCGAACCAAGCCACATGTCCGGTAACGGTTCTGCCAGACCGGACCGAATCGGGAGCATTTCACCCCTGAGCTACACTCAATTTTGGCTGAAGCAAAACATTTATATCACATGTACCACATTTTTTTAAGTCCATGTGTAATATAAATGTTTTATTTCAAACCGTTGCCTTGTGAGACTTTCTTCAGTAAGTCTTACCTACCGGTATATTCATTTATATACAGTAAGTAAATATAATTCATTCATTTATTTTTAAAAGTTATTCTTTAAAAATCTTCCTGAGAATCAATGGACATAATCTTCAAAATCTTACATTTGGAACTGTTACATACATGGGATTCAGTATTTGATGGCTTACTTTATAATGGTTTGTTTGTTTAGTTTTTGGTGTTTTGGTAGCTTTGGGCTTAAATTAATGTACCCAATCTCCCAAATATGGCTTAGCATTTTGTGTGAACCACTATGCTTTGTTTAAGAAACCACAGCTAAAAGGAATCTTGGCTTAGTGTTTTGTCTGTGTTTTAATCTGTATTTTATGAAATATGAGAAATGTCAAACATCTCATTCAATTTGTTTATATATCTTCTAAACTTTAGTGATGATTCAGGCATGGTTACTCTTTGTTGCAGTATATTGGTAGAAGGACCTCATTATAGAGCACCGAGACACATCCCAGTATGTCTAATCTTCTCACAAACCCATTAAGATTAAAAATATTGGATATGTAAATTTGTGCTATCATCCAGTTTAAAGATAAATATTGATTTTATAATTTATGTGATAAATGAATTATTATAGTCCTAATTTATTCTAGAATTTAAATAACTATATATTTAGAAGGTAAATATCTCACTGTAACTCCTCTAATTAATTAGAAAAATTTCCCTTGATAAACATTAGCTTCTATTTGATTGATTAATTGAATTGAATTGATTTTATTTCTATAGCTGCCCATCTCAGCAAAATATTCTGGGAGGTCCATAATTCAAAACATATATCACAATTAAAGTATTAAAAATGATAAGGCAGTGAAAAACGTTAAAACAGTAAACACTTTAAAACGTCTAATTCGATTTAGTGACTAAATGGTTTCAGAGTAATGTAATAAACACGTTTGTGCACAGTTTTCTATTAAGTGTGCTTAAGGTGGCCAAATTTTGTACTTGGTTGAAGTTTTATTTAATCAAGGAAACATTTAATTATGGCATAAAGTTAAAGCATTGCAGAAGACAGTTTAATATTGTTTAATAAGCTACTGTTACGAAAGATCAAAATAACTTGTATAGAAACAGATTTTTTAAATAATTAAGAACAAAATATGAGGCTTTGCCTTCCCTCAGATGATATTGCCGTTCCATTTCACTTAACAAATTTGGCAGGAAGTCGTAAAATGGGGCAAAACTCACTTAGAAATTTCTCACTTAACAACATAAATGTTGGATTAAATTGTGATCATAAACTAAGGATCACCTATACTCTGGAAGGAAAAAAAAAGATACTTTAAAGAGATACGATATTGACAAATGTTGTGAGTTTTATATTTATTTTAATGGACCCTGGGGCAAACAGAGAATAAAATTCCTGAATATTTTGGTCCCCCCCCCCAAGATCATTGTTTGACTTCCTGGACCCATTCTTTAACTGCAAGACCAAAAGGCATAGAATGATTTGAACATTAATTTAAGCATTTTGTATGAGGAACATCAAGTTCAAACTGTTGGTTTTGACATCCATTTTTTTTTAAATGAAGAAATGAGACCTATATTTTTGCCAACAAGAAAATATAGACAAAAATATACTTCCAGCCTTTTTCATAAAAGTAATCATTGGCACATGGGCCATAGGTGTTTCTATGCCAAGAACACATTTAAAAATGATCAAAAAGTGCTTCAGAATGATTGAACAAATCATACCTCAGAGACAATCTAGAGTGGAACAGTCAAACAAATGGTGCAAACCTATAAAGCAGCTGATTCTGAAATGGAGACAAATTAGAGCTTTGCTCACATATAATTGCATGATTATAATTAACTATCATAATTTAGAGAATGATCAGCAGTTAGCCAAAGTCAAATATAGACTGTGCGGTGTACATTAGTCTAAAGGGAAGCTAAATAATTTCAAGGAAAGCCAAAAAAAAGTGCCAATAAGCTGACTGAGAAAGAAACTGAGAAAGAAAGACGAGAAGTAGATTGATTTGCGGTTTTTGGATCTAGAAGAATTATAGTAACATGTTGTGCCCCAAGAGAAATTTATGCTTGCAATATTAGATTATTATAATCAAACTTTAATGAAATCCATGGGTCTGAAGTTGTTGGCTGAGAAATATATCCCACAGAGTGCAATAGTCCATGTGTGTGTGTGTGTATGTGTGTGTGTGTTTTCACACTTTGAGTCCTGATTATTATTAAAAGACGTACCTGACTAACCTTCTGTGGCATGAAATTCTTTTTTTTTTAATTTTTATTGTACATATGATTACATATTTTATCTTTACATATAATATTTCATACATTTCACATTAATAATTTTCTCCTTTTACATTTCCACTCTTCTTATACATTTTAAGTTCAAGGTTTCTTTCATGCCATCCCACCTTCCAGGTGTTTGCAGCCCCTCTAACCTTCCTTCCCTACTTCCTTCCTCTCTCCTCCTCCCTTTCCTCCTCCCACTCCTCCTTCTCTCCCTCTCCCTCTGCCCTTCTCCCCTTCTTATTGTGAAATGCAGGATTTGGTTTATATGAGACGTAACAACAACAACAAAATCGGTGTGATTCCACTTTGCCTCGTATGTCAATCCTTATAAAATCTGGACCATCATCAGATGATCTTTGATAGAGTTCAGACAAGTGTCAAGAGAGTGAGCAATTTGTATGTGCCGCCATTACTCAGGGTATTTTCTCAGGTTTGGAGCTGATGTGCTGTGTAGCAACTTTGATCCTGTGGTGTAACATCGTAATTACTTACTTAGAAGGGCAAGTCTGTTGAAGAAATGTTAGCAGTTTCAAACTTTTAAATTATATATTTAGCCATTATATCAGTCGTTTGGGGCTGTTTAGCTGAACTTAAACTCCTTGAACTTAATCAATATGTTTCCATTGTTACACACAGGTTACTTCTACAATAGTCCTGAACGGGGGTATCCAACCTTTCAGACCTCAGAGACCACTAAATTCATAATTTTAAATCCCACGGACCACTAATATGATTTACCTAATGACTGGCTGGGTGGGTGTGGCAAGGTGGTCATGTGTTTGGGTGGGCGTGGCCAACTCACTGTCACTCACTTCAAGGGGTGCCTTGCCAGCCTCTACTCGCCACTCCTTGCCTGCTCACCCGGGCTCCTTAGGGCCCCAACAGGAAGCAGTTGTTGGAGCTAAGAAGCCACCATGTGAAAGAGTTGGCAAAATAGCTGACTCAGTTCAAATTGGAAATGACCAAGAAGGAGGCTAAGCAGAAGCACCTCACTGAGGACTACAAGCATAGGCTTTCCAAGCAGAAGAAAGACCTGTGGGAGTGCCAGGTACCAGTGCCTGGTGGCTCAGTGGACTGAGATGGTCAGCCAGTTCCAGGCCATGATGCAGTTCCATTGGAACAAGGTCCTCCAGCTCTTCACCACCAATGACATTTCCCTCCAGCCTTCGCCCAAACCCTGCACCAGGAGACCAAAGCAGACCCCAAGTCACAATTTCTGCCCCCCACCCAAAAAGACCTTGAAGGGGGAGACTCTCTGCAGCAACACAAACATTCATTGCACATATCTAGCCCAGGCGCCGTAGTTTGAGGATCCCTGATTTAGTGCAATATAAAAAATGCAAATAATTTTTCTGAAGACCATCAACATTTTCTCGCAGACCACCAGTGGTCTACAGACCACCAGTTGTTGACCGCTGGTCCTGAAAATTGACTTTTACTTTCTGTCAGTATAGAAGAAAAGTGAGGTTCTTTCTTTAATATCATGGACATAGCCTTCTTTCCCCCCCAAATCCTCCCCCAATAATATTAGAAGTAGCTAAACCTGGAACCTATTCTCTGCTAGATATATTAAATTTGAGATACAAACATCTTGATAACCACTGGATAGCAGCAAATAATATTTGCTGCTATCTAGTGGATAACTGGATTTCTGTTAGAGGTTAGCCTGTTCTCAGCATTAAGAACAAAATATTTAAAAATAACTCTATGGCAGTGATGGCGAATGTGTGGCATGAATGGCATTTCTGAGGGCACACAAGGCATTTCCGTGTCAGTTCCAGCACTCATGTGCGCGCTAGCTAGCTGATTTTCGACTTTGACTTTTGGCTGTTTTTCGCCCGCCAGAGGCTTCATGAAGCCTCCTGAAACCTCCAGAAAGCAAAAAATGGCCCAATGGAGGGCACATGTGGGGTATGGGTGCATGCGCAGTGCAGTGTGCATGGGAGGGGGTTGTGTGCTGGAACACGCGCACTGCCATGTTTGGCATGCAAGAAGAAAAAGGTTCACCACCACTGCTCTAGGGTATGGAAATTTAGCAACATTAATTTTGTCCAAAAATACAAAAAAGAAGTGGAAAATCAGCATACACAGCTATTCTTCTTTTTCTAAATCCCCTACCTGGTAAACAAAGTCTATGTTTTGTAAAAGGCAACACACACACACACACATGCACACATTGTATTTTAAAATCTAAGTCTTGCAAAAAGAAAACAATGATATCAATTCCGTTTTCTGTAAACCTTTCAAAATTTGGGTAGAACAGTAGGGGTTGTTTTAATTGGTTAGGTATTTTTATTTAACGGTGATCAAATCAACCTCTACAAGTGTTATGTTGACCTCATAAGGCCATCTTGCCAACCATTGTATAGCTCTGGTAAATAATTTCTTTGATTGCAATCAAAGCAGTTGTAAATGGAATCTGCAAGTAATTAGTTTAGTTGAGAGCGTGAAATGTTAAGATTCCTTTTTCCTTTTGGTCTAAAACATATCCTACTATTTTGTCAAGAGTTGGAACACAGTAAAAAATTTGATCTGTAGCAAAAACACCATCAAATTTACAATAACCAGATCTCCTTGAAAACAATTCTACTGAAACTCAATTGTAATAAACAAGAAAAGCCTCTAGCTTTACATGGATAGTTATTTTACAACACAATTTGAGTTTTTTTTTAAATGTCAAAAGGGGAGGAGAAAAGAAATGAAAACCAGTTATGTTATTATCCAGCGTTTGTACAATTCAGAAGCAGTTGTCATGTAGCTCCCATTTAATTTATTTTTAGTGCTAATATGTTGATAAAGTAAGTGCAAGTTAGGGATATTTCAGATTCAGTCCTCCCCCAAAAACTGGTTTGAAGCCCATGGGGTGTGGACATCTGCTTTAAGAAGCTGCAGACAGGTGTAACATTTACATGCTCTGAAGCACCTAATTAGAATGAAATCCAAGGCATCACAAAGTCATGTTACTTTAACAATAACACACTGCAGTCCTCTTATTAACAAGTAAATGTTAATAACAAACTCTTCAGTGATATGGTATAACACCAAGCATGGTGTTTGCTTCATTTCTGCTCATAAACAAAGCTTAGAAAAAGACGATCAAGAACATGGACAAATAGGTGCACAAAATCATTGGAAACTAGACAGAATGATGTTTTTCTTCCTTTTCTCAAAGAATTAGGAAGAAACACCATCCAAAGAAACTAAGATATAGGACAGGCAAGAGAAAACTCCTTTTCTTATTGCACAGAATTAACTTGTGAAAGTAATTGCAATCACATGGTCACTAGTTTACCATAGATTTTAAAAGGAAATTAGAAAAATGGACGGATTTGGAGATTGAAGCAAAGCGTGCCTCTACATAGACGTTATGAGCGTTATGAGCAAAGAACAGCAAGAGATGACATCCGGTTGGCTTCTGTTGGCTTCAGAATCCTGGACTAAAGTGATTTTGCTTGATCAAAGTGACTCTTGCTTTCTTTTATTTCTATAAAGTGTTTGGGATGCAATAGTGGGTAATTTTATGAAGTAGGCCATGGTGCCACAACTTTCTAAAGTTTGTAACTGTATTCCATGAGTACTCTTTTTGTATCAGATATAGGGAGAGAAAGGGACACAGTGGCTCAGTGGCTAAAATGCTGAGCTTGTCGATCAGAAAGGTCGGCAGTTCGAATCCCTAGTGCCGCGTAATGGAGTGAGTTCCCATTACTTGTCCCAGCTTCTGCCAACCTAGCAGTTCGAAAGCACGTAAAAAAAGGCAAGTAGAAAAGTAGGGACCATCTTTTGTGGGAAGGTAACAGCGTCCTGTGTGCCTTTGGCATGTAGTCATGCCGGCCACAGGACCATAGAGATGTCTTCGGACAGTCCTGGCTCTTCCGCTTTGAAACAGAGATGAGCACCATCCCCTAGAGTCAGGAACGACTAGCACATATGTGCGAGGGGAACACCTTTACCTTTATAGGGAGAGAGGGAGGAGGATAATAGGGAGATTAATGATTGCTTCCCTTTTTATCCCCAATTGTAGCACTTCCTTGATTTTCAACTGATTGTGCAAACATGGATTAACATTTTCACAGTGTTTTGAGCATTCATGCCGTATTTTATCTGGCAAAGTCTCTTTAAACTGATTGATCCTTTTTCATTCCAGCCCACATTCTGAATTATGAGCTAAGATTCAACAGCATACTCCCCCACTATATCACAGTTGCCATATAAATAAAATATGCACGTTAAATACCCTCTGGAAAAGCTTGATCTTCAATAATTTCTGGAACATCGCAAAATAATGAGAAAGTCCACTTTATGGGAGAAAGAAAGTATTCTAAAGACTAGGACTACAGATCTACTGCAATTGGAAGAAACATTCTTGTGAGTACTTAGCTTCTAAGTCATATTAGGATTTATTGATCAAAAACACTTGTGAACCCAGAAATGCAAAGGTAGCCAATGAAGACCACACAACACAAACTATATGTTCTGGGAGTAATATCTGTCAATGGGATTGTTTTGTTCCCATTGTCACAGACACGCTTGTTTGTTGACCAATGGAGTAGGCATGGTTGGCTTGTTGGTACAGTTAATAATAGAGATATTACTTTGATTGCAAAGAGATACTTTATAGCAATTCTTGCACTATAACTATCTTTCTCATCTTCTATTTCTATTTTTAACATCCTACTGAAATTTGTAATAGTTGTTATAATGTTGGTGCCCTTACATAAAGTTAGTTGGCTTAAAAGGGGACGCAGTCTTAATGATGGCCAGAAATGATCTGCATTCCAACAATTTGAACCCAACTCCTGGAGATGGAATGAACTCCTGTCGCTTGATTACTAGTTTCTGTCCTCCCAGCAGTTCAAAAGTATGCAATATTGCAAGTAGGTAAATGGTACCATTTTGGTGGAGAAAAAAACAAGTTGTGTTTGTTTGTGTGGAGAGCAAAAGCCACTGCTGAACCCTGGGGTGGGCTTCAAAAATTTTAGCAAGGCGTTCTCTGCCCGGTTGCTAGGTGGGCATGGCCATGGTGGGCGTGGCCTAGTCGTGGGGGTGTTTTTGCCCTCCCTTGCTCCGGAGGCTTTCCTCGAGCTTCCAGGTGGGCAAAACGGCCTCCCTAGGCTCTGGAGGCTTTCTGGAGGCCGAAAACAGGCCTATTTCTGGCCTTCCTGAATTTCCTGTAGGCCTGTTTTTGTTCTCCCTGAGCCTCCACATGTGCTCTGCACTTACCCGTATCCAAAACAGGCCGCGTGGGAACTCCTGGGCAGGAAGGGATGGGGTGGATGGGCCAGCCAGGAGTGGGATTTGGGGGTTCTCTGAATTGCACAGAATCTTAGCTAGAGGTTCTCCTGAACCCCTGCAAACCCCCAGCAGCCCACTCCTGGCTGGACCCAAGGGATTGCCTCACAAGTTGAGGAGAGACTGGCAGATGAGCCCAGAAGAGCCAGTAACCTGAGCGCCCCAATTAATTGGTATAAAGTAGTTTGTCTGCACACAGTGTACCAAGAACTGATGTGCAAGTGCCAAACAGAATGATCTAGCAACTTAGGCTGTTAGGACTCCATTGTATCTAGCAGGTGTAGATTTCCCTGACACTATATGCCATATGCTAAATAAGAAGTTGTTTTAAATTCTGATTCATTAAATATATTTAAAATATGGGTACAATGTTCATTATAAAGAGTTTTCAACTCTTTTATTCTTTAAAAGTACCTATAAGATTTGAATTCAGAAATATATTTCTCACGTAGATATATGTAATATGGAATAAATATATTTTTTAGTTTCTGATAAACCAACCATTCTGGTTGCCGGCCAAACTATTCGGTGAAATATTATTGCAATATTTGCTTTTATAAAATGAAGACAGAAATATTATTTAGAGTTCAAGCTTTCAAGTGTTAATTATGAAATTCAATTTGACCCTAGAGATAAATCCAAGTAGAAAGCATGTGTATTTAACTTCCAATGGAATTCTCTGTTGGAAACAAATACACTGAAACTTTGTGAGAGCATCACAGGAAAAAAATTTGTGTGGGCAAAACTCATAAGGGATTTGTCCTGTGCAAGCCTATGAAAATGAAAATCAGCTGTGGAAGGGCACAGCGAAGCCAATAAAGTATTTCAAGGATCTGTGTTCTACACATTCTTACACATTTTTTAATGTAAAACTTTAAAAATCTCCTGGGTGATCCTTTGAATCAATGAAAGGTATTTCTGTGGTATATATCTTTATACGCAAATATTGTTCCTTTATTGCAGATCATTTTTAAAGTATATTGAGTGAGCATCACCATACATGCATTTTCTAGGCAAGATAAAAAAGTATCACAAGTACTTTTCTGCTGAAGAGAAGATAAAGTTCCATATGGCACCATCTGCTAAGAGAAAGTTCAAATTGGAAAATGAGGAAAAACATATACAAAGAAAACCCAGAAACCTAGAAGTGCCAGGAAGTAAAAAAAAAAAAGAACTGATAAAGTTAATATCCAAATTAGTAAAGATATATATGGCAAGAACTGAATCTCCAACTGAGTGTTTTCTTCTTCTTCTTCTTCTTCTTCTTCTTCTTCTTCTTCTTCTTCTTCTTCTTCTTCTTCTTCTTCTTCTTCTTC
>JANHFT010001931.1:37833-50696 GCA_032467955.1 Pseudoxenodon macrops | reverse complement strand
GAGGAGGAGGAGAAGAGGAGGAGAAGAAGAGGAGGAGGAGGAGGAGAAGAAGAGGAAGAGGAAGAGGAAGAGGAAGAAGAAGAAGAAGAAGAAGAAGAAGAAGAAGAATCCCTTGTGCTAATGAAATCTTGACTTTAACGTGGAGGATTGAAAATGGATTCTGCTCTGAATTGAATTGCAGGCCGTCTGAGAGGATCCGAACCAAGAAGATGCCCCTGACTGCAGAATCCCCCCATCCTGAGTAACCTTCGCTTTGTCTTGTTTTCAGAGCAGCTTCCCTGCCTCCTGCAAAGAATGAGCAGTGACAATAGTCAGTCTAATTAGTACCAC
The DNA here is from genome assembly GCA_032467955.1 of Pseudoxenodon macrops. Lineage (NCBI taxonomy): Eukaryota > Metazoa > Chordata > Lepidosauria > Squamata > Pseudoxenodontidae > Pseudoxenodon > Pseudoxenodon macrops. The sequence continues at coordinate 50,366 of JANHFT010001931.1, read as the reverse complement.
TCCTTCCCTCTCCCCCTCCTCTCTTTCCCCTTTACTCCTAAGCTGGAATGGATAAGCATTTCCATAGTTCGTTTTAAAGAGACAGATTTATATTTAAGGGGAGGTTATCGATCCATTTAATTTATGGGCAAATTGTAACGATCACCTGCTGATTGTTTAGACCAAAGCTGTATTTGTTAAAGAAGAGTTAATTACTTCTTTAGGAGGGGATTCCTGCTAAGGGTACATTAAGTTGAGTTTGCAGGCAATCAATACCATTGTTGGCTCTCTTGTGGCGCCTCTTCTGCCGTTTCCGCGTACGGTCAAGGACTCCGTGCTGTGCTTTTCAGATCGGAGGTCATCTCTATCTGATTAATCGACTCCTATAGAGTTTTCTCCAGGGTTTCCTGCCTGTTGCTAGCTTTTGCAGGCAAAAATAGCATCGCGCGAATTGTGTACATGCTACACAGGATACGCAATGAGAAATGAAATGTTCCTCCGAAGACCCCCCAAAAATTTTTTTTCCCCCAATACTGAAATATTGAGTACAGCAACTGTTTTTCTCCGTTTGTTTGGAAGAAAAGGGAATATTTCTTTTTATAGGCATACATTTTTATTTAAAAAATTTCACAGAAGCCAAAGATAACAAGCATTTTATTCATTTATTTTTGTCAAGCATGTATAAGATAACGGATATAAGTATAAACATGAATACAGGAAATGGGTACAAATAAATGGGAACAGTAGGACAGGTGCGCTTGTGCACGCCGCTTACAGACCTCTTAGGAATGGCGTGAGGTCAACAGTAGACAGTCTAAGGTTGACCCCCCTAGGTCAAACCAGGTTCTGGAGAACCGGTAGCGGAAATTTTGAGTAGTTTGGAGAACCGGCAAATACCACCTCTGGCTGGCCCCAGAGTGGGGTAGGAATGGGGATTTTGCAATATCCCTCCCCCCGGAGTGGGGAGGGACTGGAGATTTTGCAGTGTCCTTCCCCAGCTACGCCCACCAAGCCACGCCCACCAAGCCACACCCACAGAACCTGTACTCAAAATATATTGAATTCCACCACTGCTGCAGTCATGTTCGTCGGAGAAACGGTTCCTACCAGGCAGTTAAAATTCCACATACTGGAGAGAGAGAAAACTTTCTCCAAGCAGCACATGGAGAGCTGAAAATGCTTCAGAGAGCATCATCCTAAAATCAGGCAAAGAAACAAATGTTCTCTCGAGAGAAATAGTGCCAAAAATGACAGGTTGGAGAATGCGTCATAGGAATCGAGAATGAGACAGACAGACAGACAGACAGAGGCATCTCCATGCCAGCATAGAACACTTTTGTAGTTCTACCAACAGGCACAGAAGTTGTACTCCCACCATTTCTAAGTCCTCAAATTCGGTTTTTCAATCTTCTTAATGTAAGGAAAAAAATTTTGTAAGGTTAAGCTACTACTTATTATTCAGTTTGGTTTGCAGTTGAAATGACATTTCAGATCACACCAGAGCCCGGTCCGAGCCATTCTTTCTACTTAGGTGCTTGCCTTCCATTGTCTAACTCTTGAGTGGGCACCTTGACAATCCAAAGTGTTCTCTACTGGTGCCAAGGCAATAAGCCTAAATAATGGAATAGGAAAGGATAAGATAGGATAGGATAGGATAGATGAATTAAGAATAGAATGGAATAGAATGGAATGGAAGAGAAGAATGAAGAATGGAATGGAATGGAAAAGAGGAATGAAGAATAGAATAGAATAGAATAGAATAGAATAGAATAGATGAATGAAGAATAGAATAGAATAGAATAGAATAGAGGAATGAAGAATATAATAGAAAAGAATATAATAGAAAAGAAATGAATAGAATAGAATAGAATAGAATAGAATAAGGAGTGGAGTGGAGTGGAATGGAATTCTTTATTAGCCGTGTGATTGGACACACAAGGGATTATTGTTATTATTAAACAACAACATCTCCCTATCCCAGATACTTGGGAAGGATTTGATAGGTGGATAAAATGCCAAATCCAGTCTAAACATCTGGTTTACTGTGCAACCAACCAACATTAACACATGGGCCAGACTGCTCTGTAGACAGCTCCTTGGGGGGGGGGGAAACCTGCAAAAATACGAATGGTACCACAGAATAATAGAACCCTTCAGCTAGAAGAGGACCTTTTCCCCATCTTAGGTTCAGTGCAAGTATCCAGATTAAACCAACCCAGATGACTGATGTCCAACCACGGCATGAATCCCTCCAACGAAACAAGAATCCATATTGATTTCACCGCTGACCTGTGAGGGGCCAGGACAAGGGTCAACCAATAAGCCAGAGATGGTAATGAAACATCTGCATGAAAACAAGCAAGCTCAGAGAGCACCAAGGACCTCTTAAACATTTTTTCGCTTGAATTGATAAAGCTGCTGACCTTGGCTCAAGCAAGTGGCCATCATTAAGATAAATGTATGCCACTGCTTTTGGGTACCTTATTCCAAATCCTGGGGACCCCAGGAAAAGTTGGTTATAGGTCTGCAAATGCTTCTGTCTATAATTCCTACATTACATCCCCCCCTCAATTTGCCACAAAGCAAAAAAAAATGACCAAGGACTGTATTCTACATTATTGTCATTTTACCTGATAAAGTATAAGAGCTATACTTTTTCCCTTGTAATGTTGGGAAACACACATTTGGCTTAAGGAGCCAACAAGTACTGTGCAACACTTGAAACCCCATATCCTCTGAAGAACCTTTTGGTCCTCAAATTAAAAGTTCTGCAAAGCTCTTGTTAATCCAGCAGTGAAAATACAAAGCTGTCAACATTAAACTTCTTTTTAAACAGATTTCTCATCTCAGAGATTATTTCTTTAATTGCTTTACCAAAAACAGATATTGTCACCACCAGATATAATCACTGCCAGAATGTTCCAAAAGTTATAGAGCAGTGATGGCAAACCTTATTTTTGCTCATGTGCCAAAAGGATCCATGTGCACATGATAGTGTGCGTGCCCACACCCATAATGCAATGCCCTCTCCCCCTGCACATGCGCGCACAACCACCACCACCGGCGTGATCCTCATCCCCTGCACATGCGTGGAGGCTTCACTGAAGCCTCCAGACTTCTGGTAGGCCTGTTGGGCTGCTTCTTTGCCATCTACAGGCTCCAGAGGCTTTCCTGAAGCCTGGAGAGGGCAAAAACAGCCTCCCCCACTCTCTGGAAGGCTGAAAATCAGTTGGCCAGCATGCACATGTGCGCTGGAGCTGACATAGGGCAATGCCTCGCATGCCTTCAGATATGACTCCTCGTGCCATCTGTGGCATGCGTACCATAGATTCGCCATAATGGCTATAGAGTCTCTCAAAAATATATTGCTAAAAGTATTAGTCAATTTCTGTCAAGATTTGAAACTAAGAAGCCTACTACAATGAACTATTTTGAAAGAACTTGTTGCAGAGTAGAAGGTTTATGTTTTTGAGATTTGATTTATATTTATAGTTGTATATTTTAGATTTGGAACTGTATAAAAAAAAGACTTTTAACAGTTGCCAGGAGAAACTAGTGATCGCGTTATCTATTTTCTTCCATTGGGTCCCATCTACTTGGCATAAGACTTGAACCACCAATCGTTTCTGCCTCCCTGTTTAGGCAGTGTAGATACACTCCAGGTGTTCTCAAATTAGCTTTGCAGTCTTGTGGGACCTAGGAAGAGTGTCCTCTTTGTTGATGCTCTATCCACCAAAGCAGCATTTCCTCAGAAATATGGATGGTGGTCTCCCTCTCTGGAACCGTTTCTGAAACTGTTAACTCCTGGCTTTGATCCCTGGCTTCGAATTCATGTGTCTGTGGAGCCCCTGACATGTTTTGATTGCTATTGTTGCTTTTAGAAAAGGCTGTGACATTCTGTTTTATGGGAGGTTTTGTTAGTTGGGAGGCCATAAGGAATTTAATGCAAAAAATAAATAAACAATTTACGTGCTGAGTCAGTTTTGATAGAAAAATCAATTTGATTGCTGAGAAGCCCTGTTATAGCATCAGATTCTTGCCTTCAGCTCTATCTGGCTGTTAAATGAGTGCAATGCCTATTTTTCTATGGAAATGTTCCTCCGAAACCAGTGGCCAACTACCAGATATAATCCTAACCCAGATATATTATATTTAGAAGGAATAAATGAAGCAGCAGACTTGTACCCTTTAGTAGAACTGCATTCCCATATTCCTGTGCTATCGGGTACGCTGTTTGGGACTGATCAAAAATGATGTCTGAAATACCTGGTGGACAATAAATAACTGTCCTGAGGTTGATATCAAAAATATCAGACAAAACTTTGTAGATAAAGTTTTTCTGAAAAACCAGCATATTGACTTCATCTCTGTGATTCAATTTCTTTTCCTAAGTATAATACTGGAACTGCCTTTTTATGAAAAAGAAAAGGGAAAGAAAATAGAAAGGAAGCAGACAGCGGAAAGCCAGTTTTGCAAACACTTACGTTTTCATGGCAGGAGTCTAGCTGTACTCTTGCAAATTCAGTCAGTCATAGGGTGGTCTTTATTTATTTTATCCCAAAAGGCTACATACATATCACAATCCTTATGTGTGCATTTCAGGGAGGTACAAAACAAATGTTTATATTTTCAAGTTCACAGGAGATGGTCCCCTGATTCAATTATCATTGAACTGACTCTACTGCATTCTGCTTTTACTGACCAATGTCAAAATGTAAAGCAGTGATTAAAAAACAACAACAGATTAGCTTCTTTTGCTTTTTGAGATGTTTATCTTCATCAAATTCATATATACAGATAATAGGACTGATACACATTCTTCCCTGAGCAAATATCACACATCTTTGAATCAGGAAGATATAATCATTTTAATGCTTATCAATAGCCTGCATTAACTGATTTATGGAGCTTTTTCAAGCATACAGATTTTTTCATTAGCTCTTCCAAGTTAGCTCTTTGGTTTGTTGGATATGGATACCTTCTGAGAATTTGGCATAGGATTTTGAGACCCATCAGCACAAAAATAATTCCTAGCCAATTCTTGTAGCTCTGTGATGTGCTCATAGAAGGTCCATATAATGTCAGAAACTACCATGTTTCTGTAGTTCAGTATGTAGGTAATCTTACCATAACTACTAACATATTTTTGAAGTTGGAGATAGAGAGGAGCAGTCATCTCAGTTGGTCCACTTTTTTAAAAGTTTGTTCACTTCTTTAAAATAAAAGACATTATGACCTGTCCTGGATTTCATGTCTAGACATTGACAGAATCATTCCTTACTTTACTGCTGATGTCAGAATATTGAGAATCTTCAAACATGTATAATGGCACCAGGATAGGTTTGGGAGAATGTAGCTGTGTGTCCTAATCTTCAAATCTTTTCCTATCATCCAAGGTCTTGCTTGGCCAAACACTATAGCTATCTTTGTGCTGAAATGTTTTAAATGTTAACATGAATTACATGGTTTCTAAAAATTTATCTGCTATAATAGTCAAAAACAAAAAAGAGTGAAAGATATAGTTAATGACATTTTGGCAAAACATAAGGTACATTATAGATCTGCAATTGGAAGGTATATCGTAGCTTTATAATATATAATATACTATCTTATATAGTATTATATTATATCTTATATATATTATCTTATATAGTATATTATAGCTCTGGTAGCAATTGGAAGAAATTAATTATTTCCCAAGTCTTCAGACTATTTGAAAAGGTGTTTTAATTGGTAAAATTAAGTTTAACTAACTGACAGAATAAACAAACTGAAATACAGTAAGTCTTTGTTAACCAACTAGCTGATTTACCTAATAACAGCCAAATTAAGTATTTTCAAGAAAAACCTCAAAGGAAGGAATTATTTCTAATTTATGAAATCAAATAAATCAACCCAGAAATTTCACTTGAAGTCCTAATGATCAAGCTCAAGTTATCTTTAAACATATTAGATGAAGACCCAGCTTCCTGGACAAGGCTATAATGCTGTGGAAGGTAAGGAGATGAAGATGAAGGAGAAGAAGAGGATGACCAGTAGCAAGATGGATGGGTTCAGTTATAGTGGCTGCGGGTACAATCTTGGAGGACACCAAAGACCAAGTTAGGTACAGTTTATCATGGAGAAAATCTATTTATATGGTGCTTCAAAAAACAACAACCAACTTGATGTAAAATAATCAATCAATATATAATTATCATGACTTAAACTATTCATTTATGTTAGCTAAACAGAGATCCCTTATAAAATCAAGTAAATAGTGGGAAATTCTTCTGGCATGAAGCCACTTGATTTTTTACTTCTAAGGCAACTTTGAAATCATGTAAGTGGAATGTTGGCCAAATAAAGAGATATTGGATTTCAGTGGGCTTTTACAGGAACAAACCAAATACATTTCAAGGGAAAATCCTAATGAAGCTTTTTACCTAAGATTTAAGTAGACAATAAACACAAAGGAATAATACTACATTTATTATTGGGAGGGATTTAAAATTACAAATAGCAAGACTTTTCTTTTGAGTGGTTGTGAATACACAGTAAGCTATCAAATATAAATTTTATACTACTTTTAAAATGTCAGTAATGGTTCAGTCTGTGGATGGAAGATCTCATTCCAGTTTCTCCATGTCAGCTGTAATTGATAGAATGTGTGTTGGTAACTTACTATAGAGCATCTTGAGGTCTCTTTAGAAGTCACAATTAACTTTCAAAAACATTAAGAGAGATGAGAAGTAGAACAATATAAGACATCAGTACTATTTTTATTTGATTTATGAACATAACAGTTGAATTGTTAACAAGGAAGGCTTAAAAAGTAATCTGGAACAGATATACAGAGTATCATTTAAGGAGAAGTTTGATAAAAATAGGCTCATCAATTACTCCAAAATTTCTTTTAGAAATGTTTAGATTGCTTTCATTTGATCAACTTACAGTAGGTGGATACTGTACTTTGTCGTGTTATATATTATTTTTCTTGCTTCTTGCCTTTGTTTTTCATAGGAAACGTTGAAATTCTTTACAGCTACAATATTTGCAAAAACTATTTTTGCTCTCGTCATTCATATATTCTGTCAATTGTAGTGTTGATTTTTAGTTATTACATGCACAAGACTTTACCAGCTACAGTAGTGCAATTCATAGAGGATTGCCAAATATAATGAATGATTCATATGTTTCCTATTTATTCTAACTTAAAGCAACTCTTGCTCTGGCATTAAGAGCTCTGTAATGAAAAACAGACCTAAGCAATGCTTACCTTGTTCTGTTTCTTTGTGCACTTTTTATCTATGAGGAAGATATGAATGATTTTGACATAGGAAAGAAGCCAGCTTAGCCAGGTATTATTCTATCTATATCTCACAATCTAGTGGGACATTCATTTATAATTTAAAACATATATTTGCTATTGGTATTAAATCTGTGTGATTTATACCCAGTTTCTCCATGTGCCTGGTGGCTTCTGTAATCTCCATTTTTAATTCTCTACTTTTCAACAGCGGCATCCAAGAAACAATAATACCTCATTAACAATTTTAATTAAACTATTGTTTGCTTATTCCATGTTCATTTGGCTTTCTTTATTTTCTTCCATATTGTACATTTAGTTCATCTGCATGTTTTAGTCTGGACCTGGTAATAGTTGCACTGAGCAATAGGTAGAGGAAGGAATATAAATGACCAAGACTCTTTGCTACTATGGTAATATTAAAGGCATTGTGAATGAACTCTTTCAATTCTAATAAAAGGACAACAGAGATCAAAAGTATGGTAAGATGCTGGAATTACTGAACAGATTCCAGAACTCTATTTGAATTTTTAAGCATGTTATTATGTAGAAATCAGACTGCATATCAATGAACAGCTATATCAATCAGTAGCTATATGAAACAGTATAGGAAATGATAAGAGGTGGCTCAGACAATATTATTTCCAGGCAGAAGATCTTCTTAGATTAATACACTATGTAGTAAATTTCATAAGCAGGATGACTACTGCAACCTAAATTTAAATCTGATCAGAGAGATCTGAGTCCAGGGATGGGAAGGAAAAAGCATCTCAAAAGAATTTCTCTCTAGTTTTCTGGAAGGTAAAGGCAGGAGAGGGAGGAAACACTTTCCGACTTGCAAGATTCTGTTAGTGTAATTGTACAATAAAGGCAGATTAGTACTCATGGTTTTGGTTTCCTGTCTGGACTCCATTGAAGAGCTGATACATATTAATCAACATCACCTTATGTAATATCTTTGCCAAATCCTATGCTAATTTGTGTCTGGTTTACTTTCACTGAATTTTAATGAGCATAGAAGTTGGCTACTTATGTGACTACACTATTTAGTTAATGGTAATCATCATTCTGTGGATGATTTCATAATATTGTGCTTGTCATGTCTTGTCATCATTGTTAACATTACCCATCTATTGCTATATTTACTGTAAAAACATAAGGAAAGGATAATGTATAGGTATTCCCAAGTTAGTTAAACCAGCAGAAGCTTAAGAGGCAGTGGCCCTCAGTAACTAGGCTAATTGTTAGTTTTGGCAAGCATGGCACTTGTTTTTCCATTCTTACAAAGCATGATGTCTTCTAAAAAATATTTAGGGGAGAAATAAGGGCCACAAACACTTGAGTAGAAGAAACAAAAGATTCTTGAATAGGTACCAGCAAATGAATTTTTTTCCAACAAGCAAACCAACCCTTATGAGAAAAATTCACAACTGGGTGTTAACTTAACTTTGTAAAGTGTTCTGTTATTTCTGTTCACATTCTCTTTCTGTAGATTTATGTATGAAGTGCTCTTCTTACAATGGTGATTTCATTTTTAATAGCCGCCAACTTTTACATTTCCCATTACATTAAGTTTGTTGGAGCAAAAATACCTAAGAGTATTGTGACACTGTAACTGGAGCTTAAATTCCTTGGGGTAGGAGCTCCATGGATTATGCGTGATGATATAAAATTCCTGCTTGTGTAATTTACTGACATTACACAATTGCTCCACAATTGTACTGTTGCTCCAAGACTGTTCATTTTTGCTTATATTTCCATTTTCTGTTAAAACCAAAATTTAGATCATGATATGAACTACAAATACACTTTCCATACTTTTCAGCATCCATTTAAATTTTTCAAGTCCACAAAATTAGATTATTGCTAGCTCTTCATCAACATGAAACAAACCTAAAATGTAAATGTTTAACTGGCTACTGTCTCCAAGGTTTTGGGTATATTTAGGAACACTTTAACTGGGTTATAATATGGCATAGGTTTGTGAGCCAAAGAACTAATAGATTCTTCTCAAAGCATCCAGCACTTAATACCGTGTTTCCCCGAAAATAAGACAGGGTCTTATTTTCTTTTGACCCTTGAAATAAGAGCTTGGCCTTATTTTTGGGGAGGTCTTATTATTTTTGAGGTGCAGGAGGCAGCGAGCGTGGTCACCACATGGCTGCTGCTGTGTTTTGGGGAGGGCTTATTTTCAGGGGATGACTTATTTTAGCACATGCGCTCAAATGCTTGATTGGGTTTATTATCTGGGGAGGTCTTATTTTCAGGGAAACAGGGTAGTAGTACTTAGTTAGCAAGGAATTATAATATGAATTGTACAGAAATACCTTTTAGAAAAACAAGATGGAACTTTAGTGCTAAATTCAGCCGGTGGCAGCAAGCTAAAGCTAACAGGCTCAGTTTTACTTAAGGATTCAAAAGGAAGATTCTCTGGGAATACCAGAACTATAGATAAAATGATAAAAGTTGAGAAATAGCCTTTCTTACTGTTGTCAGGAAAACTGTATGATGTCAGTGACATCACTAGAGGTTGAACTCAACTCAGAGGACAGTTTTTCAATATTGTGGCAACTTTTCCCAACTCAAGAGCTTTTGTTGTGTTGGGATTACCATTCTCAGAACTACCAATCAGTATGACTGAGTATGCTAAATCTGGGAGTGGGGGCCTAAACATTACCCAGTTGGGGAAGACTATGATCCTATTTTAGTACTTTTTTTCCTTCTTTAGATTGTCTCACTATGCTATTATAAAATAGATTGTATTATTTAGGTACAGCAGTGTTGATAGAGTGTTGACAGGAAATTAGCATTATTCTGATGTTTACATAAAAAATAAGACATTTATGTCAATAATAACTATGATTTCTAAAATGTTAAATGTTGATAAGCATGAAGTTTTTAAAAGTTTACATCTAAAGTTGAATGTGTCATTAATAAGCAACTGAGTAATATGTTGTTATATAATAAAGTTTTATGTGTTAAGCTTAATACTGAGGTTACCACTATATTGTCACTTCTTATTGAATACACATATTAAAAAAAAGAAAGAAAATAAACCAACAAAGCAAATGGGTATGATTTGGGTATGCAAAATACCTGGGTAAAAATGTACATCTTTACTGTACATGCTCTTACAGACCTGAATGAAGTAGGATAATCTTTCATGAGGATGTGCACCTTGCTCTGAAAAAATAGCTACACGGAGCTGGAGACCTACGTTAATTCTAGATCAGGGCTGTCAAACCCGCGGCCCAGGGGCCAGATGCATCATGCGCTGGCCACACCCGCACCCGGTTTAGTGAAGGGAAAAAACTTGCGATAAGTCACATGATGCTGCTGTTATGAGGTAAGTTTGACACCCCTGTTCTAGATGCTTTAAAATCCTTAAAAACTATACTGCTACAGATGCAGTGGTTCTCTGATGCTTCCTTCAACATTTTATAAATGTATTTTTTACCTACCTTTTTAATCTATTTCTCATCGTTCTGTAAGTACCCGGAATGTTACGTGGTTAATCTCCTGAGGCATATTAGCATAGGAAGTTTAGCTCAAAATGAGCAAAAAGAGATTGTTTCAAATTCCACACTGAGTTATGCTCGCTGAAAAGAAATGGGATGGTCTTTGTTTCAACTAGGCTAAAATGGGATGGCCCCATAATACTATTTGGGCAGTTAGTAGCTATGCTGCTGTTAAGACAGTGCACGGATCATTATAGTCTGCAAAAACTTATGATAAAAGAATTTCAAGTCAGAAATAAAATGGGATTTCTCCATGGGAGACCTGCCAACAAACTATTATATATAAGGCATTTTAAAAATGATAAATCAACTTTGTTTTCTACAGGAGAGAAGACAAAAAGATCTCCTGTGTCATTATCATTTTACACCTAGAGATAGGATTTTTAAAGATATATATTTATAAAGAAGTATGAACTTGCTGTCACTGGAAATCTGCAATGTGGTTTTTAGTGTCTGATCCAATTAAGTGCACGTTTAGAAAGAAATGTTACCAAATAAATAATTGGACAGCTGCAACTCTGAAATGACAATGGATATTTATCGATCCCTTTTTGCAGACTGAAATGGAGAAATGTAAACTTCAAGTGAATGTGATCTCTTGGGTGAGACTCTAGCTCAACATAGTAAGCAATTGTCGTCTTCTGATGCACATTTTAGTACTACTGCAGGCAGGTTTTCTAACTATTAATTCAAAATTTGCTACTAGCAGAGAATGAAGTGAAAATTCTAGAAAAAGCTCCTTTGCTCACTTTACTGCCAAAATAAAAAGGTTTAATTTGGAAATATTATATTTTAGATCAGAGGTGGGTTCCTACCAGTTCTATTTGGTTCTATAGAGCAGGTAGTAACTCCGCGGTGACGTCACGAAGCCAGTTCTGTCGGTGGGTGCCGCCATGTTGGATTTTGCTTCTGCACATGTGCAGACACTAGTTTTTGACTGCCACGTGTGCGCTCAAGGCGCGACCCTGAGTGAACTGGTAGTAAGAAGATTCAGAACCCATCTCTGTTTTAGATGAAATTATAATTTCATTCTCTGTAATTATTCAGTCTCTTGTTTAGATATTCAGTCTCTTGTGAAACTGATTGTCTTGACTCTGAAATTGTTCCTCAGTCTGTTCAATTGAATGTAGATCGTTGCTATTGCAGAATAAGAGCACTCAAACTAAAGATAAAACCACTTCTCTAGGGACAAGTTCAGGCTGGGTTCCGGATATTTTTGCTGCTGGTTTGCTCAGGGTTGCACTGCAAACGGAGACACTGACGGGACCAGTTCCGTAATCACCAAGTTACTACCAGTTCTATAGAACCGGATAGAACCTGTAGGAGTCCACCTCTGGACAAGTTGTTATCTGAAAGCAACTATGAACCAGTCTTTAATACTGCCACCAATTATACAGAGTCTGAACATTCTATCCTGTCATATTTTTTGATAATTACAGCTGACTGAGGAATATCCCCTTTTTAACAGTTTGCTACTACAGTTGTGTTATTAATGATATTATCCAAAGCCATAGTTCGAATTGATTACACACTCAGGTCGGTCTTCATATAAATACCGTGTTTCCCCGAAAATAAGACAGGGTCTTATTTTCTTTTGAACCCTGAAATCTCGCACCCAAGCCCCGTCCCGGCCAAGCGCTGCTAAGTTTCGGCCAGAATTTGGTGGTGACAGGAAGGGAGGGAGGAGCGGGCTGAGATGGGGCTTGGATGTGAGAGGCTCGCCTTAGCGAACCTGGAAAAAGGTGCCG
>JANHFT010001931.1:0-37733 GCA_032467955.1 Pseudoxenodon macrops | reverse complement strand
TCTATCTATCTATCTATCTATCTATCTATCTATCTATCTATCTATCTATCTATCTATCTATCTATCTATTTATCATCCAGCTAGCTATCATCTATTTACACATATCTAATCTATAATCTATCATCATCTCTCTCCCTCTATCTCTATAGGTTCCTCCAGAGCCCTATATGGCACATGGTCAGGCTCTCTGTGAAAATCCTTTTCTCTAAAGAAATCTCATGCTACCAGTCAGATAGAGTGGGCAGGTTTCTGACTCCTTCTCCCAAATATTGTCATCTAATGGGAGCTAGGAATTGTGCCTTTTCTATGGCAGCCCCTGCCCTATGGAACACTCCTCTGTCTTCTGAAGTTTGACAGGCCAAGTTAGCCATAAAACTTGGCTTTTCCTCAAGCATTGGAAGTGGATCAACTCTCAATGATACAATGTGGATTGGTACCAGGTTTTTGTTGTTTTAATGTTTTAGCTGGGTTATAGTTTTAAAAATTATTTATGTGTGTTTAAAGTTTTGATTGGTAGCTGCCCAGAGTCAGATAAAAGATGGGCAGCTATATAAATGTTATAAATAAACAAACAAATAAATAAACAAACAAATAAACAAACAAACAAACAAACAAACAAATCCCCTCCTCTTCTTCTATGACTATAACAAACAACATGAGCTGAGAAATGTGTTCTTTCTGGAGCAGAAATATTTCTGAATTAAAACAATATTTTATTTTTCAGATTTTAGCAAATCAGCTGTGAAAGCTTTGGAAAAGATAGAGTATTCAGATTCCATGTTGTGTCAGATCAGAATAGTGCAAGCAATTGGTATTCCCTGTGACACTCAACAGAAGTAAAAGTTGAAATAGTATAGGAAAAGTATTGATCCTTTTGCACTTTTGTATTGGAGAACACTCATGAGAATATTATGGGGAGCTGGGAAAAACAAAGGAATCATCAAACAAATCAACCCTAAGGCACAAATGACCAGGTTCAAATTATCCTAATTCAGACAATTCATTCAAAGACCTAGTTCTTGGAGAAGACTCTAGAGCTAGGAAAGGTGGAAGGAAAGCAAGGAAGATGATGACCAGGAGAAAGGAATTTGAATTCCAATAGAAATGGCAATTGATGCACCACTGGAAGATATGGAGAGATCAAGTTCTTGAAGTAGTCGTGAAGAAAATCTATGTGACTGCTAAAGGTTGACATAATCAGCTTCCCCAAAAAAGGATAAACTAAGTGTGCAGTGTCACTATTTGACATGTTTTAAAATCATGGATTCAACACAACTGAAAACAAAGAAAAAGACTTATAGCCACCAAAGAACCAAAAACATGAAATTATGTTATGATCCCTATTTAAAAATATAGTAAGAAAATTTTGTGCAATTTAACTGTAGTAGCTAAAATAATCATTGCCCAACACTGGAAAACTCTAAAAAACGGAACAATTAAAATGTAGATTAACAAGGCCTTTTCAGTTTGCATATTAGAAAAAAAATAGTTATAACAATACTGTAAGTCATCAGAAGCCAGAACCACAATTCTATGATAAAAAAATTATATGGTTTATGTCAACAGCAATAGATTATAATATGGTATACAGATACATATGTACAAATTGTATATTGTATACATATATACATATACAGTATACAACTTGTACTTGTACAGTACCTGTCTCTTTACTGTACCTACATTTTACATTTTTCTGTAATTTCCATATCTTCTTTCTTTATGCATCTTGGATTTATGTTATTTTGGTTATTTGCTAATATAATTAATCATACTTATAAAAAACAAGAATATTAGGAATAGATTGATATTGCCATTGTATTATATGGGAGATATGTCTGTTTTTTCTAACTAAAAACAGATGTCTTTCATGTTTAATAGGTATGTAGGGGCTGATCAGTCTTTAATATATTTATCATTCTGGAACAGTGCTAAATCATTAAGGGATTGAAATATTTGTTGTTGTTTTGTCTGTGTTCACAAGACTATTCTATAAATAATTTTCATTTTAATAAAACAAGAACTACTTTCCTTTTAAAAAATCCTGATGAATCCACTAAGATTTCAAGATTATACAAATTCCCTAAAAGAATGGCAAAATGCTGTGATTTTCTGGATTATATGTGTATTATACAAGTGCTAAAAATCTTACTCTTACAATTATGAAATAAGAGAATTGAATTGGCCACCATTGGTGTAGAGAAAATCAATAATTAATGAATTAATAAATAATTAAACAGGTAGTTAAAATGGAATGGATTTTTTAATATATACCGTCATTGGATTCTGCAGTTTACCTTCATCCTGAAGTTATCAATAGAAAAGCCACTATGAAAAAAAAATGTGGAAAATATTTTTATTATAAAACACAGTATATTGATCTTAATATTACATAAAATACAGTAAAACATCAGAGTCTTGTAAAGACCAATAATTTATGTACTGAGACACCTGTGTCTGATATTCTTCTAGTCTCATAGTCTGAAAAACACACATAGACAAATATAAAATAAAAGAATGTCAACTATAAATTCTGTTGCTGAGTTCTATTTTTACAGTAATTATTGTTTCGTCATGCTGAAATAAAATCAGAGGGTTATTACTCAGTTACTGCTAATTGAAAGATTCACGAGAACTGCAAAAGGGAAAGGGGGAACATTTCGATGTTGCTGAATTCTCTTCATCCCAGATTTCTGACCATGGAACCTTCAGGAAGGTTCCTGAAGGAATCTTCAGAGGTGTAGGTAAGGTCATATTTATCACAACATCATGGCACAAATGGTAAGACTTAAGGACAAATTGCAATATGGCTTGTATCAAAAGGCCTTGCTGCCTTGGGTTACTGAGCATCATAGTTTGACTTCTAGAGACCCATATTTTCCTTAACCCCTGTGATAGAAGAATAGTTAGGACTAATTTTACAGCAAAGCTTGAAAACTGGATGTGCTAGGATGAGATATAAAGAAATAGCTTGCAGCCAACAACGAGAAGGAAACCTTTTTTCCTGTGTCAACTTTCATTAGAGTAATACTGCTATGCTGTGTCTTAAGCTGTTTGCTTCAAAACAGAATTTAAGCTTATCTGTGGTTAGAATAGAGTAGAAATGGCCTATGAAAAATTTTCAACAAATGTTTCCCAATTTAGCATTCTTTGTAAATATTCCATATTAGTACATTCCAATTTGCATCCTGTCCAATAACATTACAAATTATGGAAAATAAATGAGAACAATAAATAATTTGCAAATGGACACTTAATAATTGGATTAAATTTATAAGTGAGATTTAAGGCAAAAGTATTTATTACTAGATTTGCAAGATTGTTGCTGGAAAAGGTCTCCTGGTCTTTCCTTTGTAACTTGCTCCATCGTAGCAACTGAATTTTGAATTTCTGCACCTGGGAGCAGGAAACTCAAAAATGATGCTACCACATTCAAGGATCAATTATATCAAGATGATATATATTCATATTTACATATGAATATCTGAATGTAAGGGAGAGAACTTGAAATTAGAAGAATATACAGCATACCCTAAATTGGGTTAACAATTAGTTTTAGGCTTTATGCATTGCACAAAAGAATTAATTACAGTGGTGATACCCATGTAATTCCCCTAATGGAATCCAAACAAATTGGGTTGATTGATAAATGGATACAGGGTCTCTCCAAGTCAAATTTCAAAGCTATATTCAAACACATCCATTTTACAGTGGTCCCCACTGAATTTTGATTGCATACCCCCTTGCTCTAATGTTAGGTTCCAAGGCAGATGGTGAGACTATTCTATTAACAGCATAGAGACTGTTCCTAAGCCTTCTCTAAAATGTTACCTGTCTCAATTATAGTTTGTTATTTTATTAATATTAAGCTGCATGATTCACCATTTGTATTCAGCTACTTTATTTCCTATCACTTGACAAGGATTTTAGATACCACTATATATTCAAGGATGTTTTCTAGGGTTTTAGAATATGTGTATATAGGTTGCTTTGGAATCACTGCCTAGTATATTTTTAGCAGTGCATTTATAGAAGCCGGCATCCCTTTGTGTAGCCTGTTGGATGATTAGGGAGCCCTGAGGATGAAGAAATTTGTTTCCATACAGACGGGACTGAGCTCCTGTGGTTAGATGCAGTTTCTCTGGCAGTTCCCATGTTATTTCTGCTTTAGGAATTCCAATGGCCATACAATTCAGCTTCACTGTATTCCCTGGCCTTGCATAAATGACAGGTGCTGGTTCACTTGTGATCCGGGGTGGGTAGGCAATCACAATCACAGGAACATTCATAAGGGAAGAGCCATAATCTGTGGCTACCTTGCATAGGTAAGTCCCTCTATCAAACACAGAGGCCTCACGTACAATGAGGGAGCCATTCTCAAGCAGGGAGAATCGTCCAATAGCCTGGGGACTATCTAAGACCATTCCATTAGGCAGAGTCCAGGCTACACGAGCTCGCTGACCAGGCTGGGTGGCACAGTGAAGCTGCAATGTCTCTCCATTGATGATGCTCACCAGGTTGTTATAATGATTGCTGATTTCTGGTTTCACTCCTACTTTGAGGAAGACCACCCTCTCTACATAGCCCCCTGGGTTTCTGGCAGTGCAACGGTAAGTCCCAGCATCTGCTGCAGACAGAGCACTGATGTGTAGTATCCCATCTCTTTTGTGATAAAATCTCTGCAGATGACTGCTTTTCATCAGTTCTGTACCATTGGGAAGGATCCAGGCAGTTCTGGGTGAGGGGGTCCCGTGGACTGAGCAATTTAGATTGATGCTGTGACCTGCAGTGGCTGTAATCCTTTCAGTAACAGGATCCCCAAAGAAGGGTTTTTCCACATGATCCACAACCTGAAGCTGCACAACTAGGCGGGCCTCTCCCCCTTCATTTCTGCCAATACACACCAGCTGCACAGCATCCGTGTGCCTTACCCCACGAATATCCAGGGTGCCATTGCGATGTACAGTGATTCTATTGCCATAATAGGGGGCAGGGAGGATCACTCCTTCTGGGAAAGCCCACAAGACCCGGGGAGATGGGATGCCTTCTGCCTTACAGTCAATAAGTTTCCGGCTGTCTTTTACAGCCATTTCTCTGACTGAGGTGCTGGTGCTGGGGTGACCATTTATTTTAGGGGGTTGAACATTGACATGGATCCAAACAATTTTGCGGTCCTCTCCAGCACTATTGCGGGCTACACATGTATAGTTGCCACTGTCAGATCTTTGGGCTTTTTGTATCAGAAGTGTCCCATCTGTGTACACTTGATATTTATCTGACAAGATTGAGATTGGTCTATTGCTTGGGGATAACCAGAATACCTTTGGAGTAGGCTCCCCCTTTGCTTTGCATCCTACAGATACTGCATCACCATATGGGATGTTGAGAATGACATAGGTTTTATTCCTAATTGTGGCAGGTTCAGCTACTACTTTAACCCGCACTTTCATCTCATCTTTACCAATCTGGTTCTCAGCATAACAGGTGTAGTCTCCTTCTTCTCTCAGCCCTACTTCATTGAAATATAATGTTCCATTGTTGAATACCACATATCTCTTTGCTCGGCTTCCACTGTCGTCTGATTGCATGAAGGTGTTAACCATACTTCCATCTGGAAGACTCCAGGAGATCTCAGGGTTTGGTAGACCTGTGGCAACACAATCAACTTTTAGATCTCCTCCATATATAACTTTGTGATTATTCTCATTCTTGTGTTCGATTTTGGCAGGTTTCATCATCACATTCACTTTGAGGACCACATAATCATCTCCAATCTTGTTGCGGGCCATACACAGGTAGTCTCCTGCATCCTTGTCAGTGACATAGTGGATAACCAGAGTTCCATTGCCAAATACTTTGATTCTGCTCTCCAAACTGTTTTAAAGGGAAAAAGGAAGGAGAATATATGCTTATTAAACCATCATCTGTTGAGCTATCAACAAACAAAAATAATTATGCAATAGTGGTGAATATCTGTAGCTCAGGTGTAGGATGAGGGTGAAGGTTCATTCTCTGAGCTTGATACTGAACAAGGTATGATACAAAAAGATGAAAGAAACAATGTAATTTACAAAAGCAACATTACAGTAACAATTGCAACCAATTCTATGTGGGACAAACATCGCATCAGTAAATAACCAGGATCCACAAACATTAGCTGTCAGTCAAATGCCACGATCCCAAACCCCTAATTTCTACTCATACTGACATCAAATAGCAGCAGTTTGATTGGAGCAACACAAAAATCATTGGCCACACTACCACCTGCCATACTCATGAGTTCATCGAAGCCTGGAACTCCACAAACAATTCCATCAACAAACCCATTGACCTAAAACCAGCCACAAGACCCATCACAAGGATCTCACTGGTGACTCACACCTGACCTATCACAAGACGCTGACTTGATAGGACTCTCACTTGATGTGATCTCACCATCACAAGACACAAAGCCCTTCTAAACAGAAGAACACTGACATTGGCATCCCCTAACTATGCTGAAGATGTTACCTAGCCTGGTAAGGAAACATTCAGAAACCAATTCACAAGTTTGGAGAACGAACCTTCACCCTCAAAAATAATTATCTTCATTTTCAAGCCAACAACCATACTGAAACTGACTTTATTTCAATAAAAGGATGTTTTTATTTACTTCCAATTTCCTTTTTGAAGACTGTGGTTTTATTTATAAAACTGAATCCTGCATGTAGACATGAAAAAAACCTTATATATATATACCATGGATAAGTTCCAAGTAACTTTGTACGCATGGATGCACATGTTTATAAGATGAACAGGATATTGAGACTACAGTCCATATGAAAAGATATACATATGTTTACTAACCAAGAAACCTTTCCGCAGAGATTGATAGTATTTTGATTATAGCAGTTAAAAAATTATATCTATTAAAAGTGAAAAATATATATGGATTTATGAATATTCAAATTTTGGCACCAATCTCATACATACTTCTGGGAAATATATTTCACATTTGAAAAAACATACACTGAATTATGCTATCAGTCAATAATAATCCATCATGGATTTCTTAGCATAGAAAAGAAATGGAAAGTTCATTTTCACAAGCCTTATACAAAATATTTACATAAAGTAATTTCTTAAAATTACTTTAAGTAGCCAATATGCTTAATGTATAAGGGAAAAACATTGTATGTCACAGTGAAATATATGATAAATCTATTTTAAATCATTATAGAAATCTAATGACATTATTCCAGTTTATTATGCTTATTTGGCAAATTAGATGTTTGCCTTGGATATTGATTCTGGTTGAAATTTTTTCTATCCTTAAGCTGCTTCCACTTTTTGAGGCATTTCTCTTTCCATTTGTATCATAGCTGAAAAACAAAAATATTTTTGCATGTGTCGGCCTGTATGTGGGTAAAACTAAGACAAAGAGTTAGAGAATGGATTTACATTTATTTCTGTTCAATTCAAACTCCACAAGAATAAAAGAAAGGAATTTAAGACACACCCAATGATCATCAATGACATTTATATCCTACCTTCATTATTTCTTTAAATAAATAATTGAAGGTGATAAACAGGACATACCTAATACTACTTCCTCCTCTTATTTTCCTCACAACAACTCTGTGAGGTGGATTGGGCTGAGAGAAAGTAATTGGTCCAATTAGTTAGCTTTCATATCTCACAGGAGCTCATGGTGCCTTAACCACTAGACTAAACTGGCTTTTTTTTGGTATTTCAAGATCAACATCAAACAAGAGAGGAAAGATCACTTGGGACCAGTAAATAGATTACATTTCATTGAATACATGCTTGCTCCTTTCTTGTAATATTTTCATTAAATATATTATGGCAAAATACGTTAAATATTTTAATAATCCCTTTTGGCATTCCAGAAGTTTCTCAAGACATGGATTTGTTATCAGGCTTGGTGTTCCCAGGGAGCTAGAAACATGCTTAAATGCCTTGTATTGAAGTCACAATTTTTACACTCTCTGTGCCTAGGCTTTGTACATTTGTTTTTCTAATATTTATCTTTTTATTTATTTGTTTTTTTTATATTTCTGTTTTCTTCAATTGTTGTTTGCCTGCAAAAGTCACTTTTTGTGAGATGGAAGGCTCAATATGATTAATAAATAAGTACATAAAAATAGCATTGGATCATGTTTTCAGTATTTTGTGGTAATGATCTAGTCATAACTATCACAGCTTTGGCATAAAATGCAGTTATAGTCCTCAGCCTAGTACTCTTGAGACTCAAAGTTGTGAGAATAGGACATTTAATTGCCACTCATTCATCTGTAGCTGGTAGTTTGGCTGATACTTTTATACTTTTTCCCTATGATTTTCTATAATTAATTTCCTTTCTACTATTTCTAGTCTGCCATGGAATAGCCTATTCAATATAGGTTCTGCCCTTTTTATAATGCAATGGATAAATAATTAAAGCCCATCAACCTTCCCATGCTACAGTGTTAATCTATTTAGAAATGTGTTGATTGAGCTAGAGAATAGGATTATCAGATCTGGGCTGACCAAAATAGCAGTAATGAACTAAATAACAGCAATAAAGTATAGAAAACTAATAATTCCCTTACGGTGGCTATGCAGATTTGTGCAACCAAGATCTGATAACTTTAAAATGAGCTCATATTCCATAAAAGAAGAAATATTATTTCTATTCAGGGCACATTAAATTTCCTCTGCAATGTACATTACAAGGATTACTTATGTGAAATGATAATAAGAGCACCACCATTTCAGTCCAATATATCATTCTCAAAAAGTATCTCAGCATTTATTATCCAAGTTTGACAGATCTCTCTCTCTCTCGGCAAGAGAAGGAATTGACTAAGCTTTAAATTGCTGAATCTATGACGGCTTGGTTAAATAGTTTTCTTTTTTAATTTTGGACTTTGCAAACTTCATCAAGTAAATCATAGCAAACATATTTCCAGCAGTTTTCACTAAAGAAGCATTTTTTATAATTAATAAGTCTTGATACTTGTAACGGAGAACTTATGACATGCCTTAATATAAGAGTACTCTATCACTATTTATCCAATTCCCGCTAAATTATTTTTGAGATTATTTAATTGCAGTACTAATTCATGTACTGGACACATAAACAGAGTGTCATGTGATTTTAAAGCAAAAAACTGATCCACACTGTACCTACTGTACATCCTTAGACTATGCATATGTTACAAATATTACAAGAAATATTGCCAGATAATATTGCAAAGGGGAGTAGACTATTAGTAGACTATTAATCTACTCATGCTTTGGTATTAGCTTTTCAAAGCTATGATGGAGTTTTCCTTGGCCCATCATGAAAGACTTGAGGCCAGAAAGTGAAATCTGGAACCTTTTTCATATTAAGCATGTACTCCATCAGAAACTGCAGTCTTCAGCAAATGGAAGAAGATATAATTCCATCACAAGCTGGAAAATGGAGTTAGAAAGTGACCTCACCACTGCAGTTGGAAAATGATTCTCTGCTAAGAAGTGAAGATGCCCAATTCTCCCTGTCTTACTCCCCAGTCAAAGATCAGCAGAGCGTAGCTTTAGCTTTATCAAACCCATCCAAGATGCACAAAGCATTGCAAAGGCTGAAACTGTGATCTAGTTCCTACCTCAATATATTTGTCTCTTACGGTCAAGTTCAGCTATCGACTGACCTGACTTATTTCTGAAAACACATACATAAAATCAAGCAATCCACAAATGTTGCAATGTTACATGAAAGAGAAATATAATGGTATGAAAATTATTATAATTTTATAATAAACTAATCAACTTTGCTGATTAGTTCATATTCAGAAACGTTGATATATAGTTAGATTCCAATGTATCTTTGCATACTCAGATATAAACTGATAATTTATAATCATGGAACGTTAAACAGATGTGCAATTTTTGAGAACCCAAGACCAGATTTCAAATGGCCACAGCAAATTAGAAATGAGGTAATTTGAATTAATTTAAGTAATTGATATATTTATTCTCCAGAAGTTAATAATTTGTCCCATTAATATCTTATTAAGGTTATATATTGGGAGCAACTTATGTAAGGACTTTGAAAGTCTTACCCATAGCTTAGGAAGCTATAGATAATCATGGACTCACAGTCCATGCATCCCTGGCTTAATGTAGATGTTACTGGAATGAATGAAATGATTATGTTGATTTAAGAATCGTTATCTATAAAATCAAAATACAACAACTTTGTATTGTACCTTTGTAGAGAATCCACCATCCTTTTTGAAGGAAGTCTCCAGAGGATCCATGGCCAGGGATCCCCAGAGGCACTGCAGTTCAGTCGCAGGGTGCTACCATAGGTTACATCTGTCCTCTGGGGTGAGCTTCCTGTGATCTTGGCATTTGTTGACTGCTTTTTGACCTGCAGCTGTACGGTTCTCCTGACTGCTCCAACCATATTTGCTGCAATGCATTCATAGCTCCCACTGTCTTTGGGCAATACATGACGTATATAAAGGGTTCCATTTGGAAAAACAAACATATTACCATGGACAAACTGAGAGGGCCGGATCTGAGTCCCATCAAAAAGTACCCAACGGATGCCAGGCGACGGGGCTGCTTTTGCACTACAGTGAATGTTAACGCTTTGCCCCACATTGAGGGAAAAGTTTTCTTCTTTCTCTTGCTCAATAATTGGTGGCAAGGCAGCTATGTGAAGTCTCACAGCAATACTGTCAGCTCCTGCAGCGTTGCTGGCTATGCATTTGTAAATTCCCCGATCTTGAAAGTTAGTGTCTTTCAGGAGCAAGGTTCGGTTCTCATATAGCATAACCCTTCCCTCCATAGTACTCACAGTTTGAAATATTTTACGATTAGGAAAAATCCAAGAAATATGTGGGTTTGGGATTCCAGTGGCTTGGCAATCCATAGTCACTTTTTCTCCAAAATAAACAGTCAAATCCTTAAAGCGAGAACCCAGCATTTTGGGCTGTTGAGCTATGACAGTCAACAGGACAATCCTTTTATCAGTGCCATGAGAATTCTCAGCAGTGCAGAGATACTGTCCACGGTCCTGAAGCTGAACACTGTGAATAAGGAGTGTGCCATTTTTCAAGACGTCAAAACGTTGCACCTTTGTCTGAGTTGTCATCATTGCTCCTAAAGTTTCAGGGTAGGAAAATGAAACACAAGTTGTTGTTTCAACACTTTCTAAAATACTTATTATCTATTAAATAGAACCTAGAAATGCACTGCAATACTCTGGTAAAATCTAAGACCCCAGTAAAATCTAAGATTCAGTAAAATATAAGTACCAAATCTAACCATTTGCTTCAATTATTCAATAAAAATTAAAGACTTTAAATTTAGGATGTCCCTTTTATATTAAAAGAAGCACCACATCCTATAACATAGATTAGGGCATTAGGGATATTTTAAAAACCGCAATCGATTCTATGCTCTTGGAATTAACATCTCTATGGAACTTTTTTACTGATTTAACACATTGAATTTCAATGAATTTCACAATAAAGATGGGAATGCCTATCAAGTTATAATTCTTTATTTTGCATTAATAATGCGCACCAAAGACTGCAGATATGCATGATGCAACAATATATTTTACAGATTGAACAACTTTATAAATATACTGTACCTCTGAAATCATCAAAAGAAACAAAAATACATGCTTATGTTAAATAAAATCAATGTAATTGATTTTACATCCAACTGCTGTTGAAATGAGAGGATTAAAAAGGTTACCTGTAGAGATTTTTGTCCAAGAAAGGAGAGGATTGGGTTCTCCTGTGGCATCACATGGGATAGCAACATCTGACTCAGCAAGAGCTGAAAGAATGCTAGACATTTTAGTGATAATCTTAGGGTTTTTTCCTTCTTTTGTTAAAGGCACAGAAGATTGAATGAGACTGGAGTTGAAAATCTTAATTCTATCCAGTTTAGGCACAAATAACACATTTGGATTATTATAATAGATACTACTGGAAGACTGCGAGGTTGAACTCCCTTGAGAGTTTATTTTTGGAGTAGTGAAGGTAGGAATGATTGTCGCAGATGCTGGTACAGTATCCAAGGATATAGGAGGTACTGGGATAGTGGTGGCTTTTAAAGAACTGCCATGCATTACCGGTATCTTCTTGGTAACAGAGATAAATGTTTTCTCAGTTGTGCTTACTGGTATTGGGAAATTAGGTACCAGTGGCTTAGAGTTCACTCCCAAGTGTTGAAATATCCGGGTTCTGTTGATCAGAAATGGTGTTCTAGCATTGTGCAAATATGGTATAGCATGACTGATTGTTCTTCCATGCTTATCTCTGCTTTCAGGAAGAAAGTTGCTGACAAAAACTTTGGAATGAATATTTTGTCTGGTTTCATCTTGGTTGTCAGATTTGCCCAGAATAGGCATTTTAGGTCTATATAATGGAGTAGGTGTGGGGGTAGGGAAAGTCGAAGAGGTTTTTCTCTCTTGTGTGGTATAGGCTGCATATGCTGTTATCTCAGGTTTATTGGTATAGTGAAGGGGCATTTGGTGAGTTATAAAATGATGAAAAAATCCTGGGGCAATGGGATATGGAGGTTTCACAGTCCCCCTCACATGAATGTACTTTGGAGGTGAAAAACCCGGGTTTTTTCCAACTGGTTGATTTGGAATATTTGCATTTAATGAAAAGCTGCTGTATGGCCTGCTACTACCTTGCTTTTGTTGAGTGGTGAAAAATTCATTGTGTCTTGAGCTATATCTGGCTCTTATACTATCCACAGAAGGTATCTTCCTATCTGGATATGTTAGTTTAATAGATGTGTGATTTTCCTTTGTTGAAGAATTATATGATAAATTAAGATCCATAGGTGCTAATGGAGGAGGAGGAGTGAGCATTGAAATGGATACAACTGAGGGATGTTTTTTTTCAGTTCGATATATTGCAATCTCATCTTCATGATTATAGAACTGGCTAGAAATTTCTTTGGAGTATCTTGAAGTTGGTAGAATGTGTGTTTTATTTTGCCAAGGATCAAGGATTTGGTTCATTTCTTTAGGTATAGAAGTATGATCAGAGACTGAACTGTGATGGGATATAGTCACCTTTTCAATTTTATGAAAAAACGGTTCCACTGTCGTCTTTAATAGGTAATCTGAAAAATTCCACAATTTTTCTAAAGATGGCAGAATTTCAGGATGTTCTGTTTTGCTAACAGACAGATACTGTTGAGTAGCAGGCTTTGACTGAACTACCCTTGTATCAATAACATTTGGGGTGTCTGATGAGAAAGAGTTAGCTTTTCCTTCAAGTTCTGGAATCACTGAAGAGGTAAGATCATAAGATGATGTTGAGCTCTCTCCTAAAATGCTTGCTGTGGGGGTATTTGTCGCTTCATTATAAGCTACGGGTAACTTATTTTCTGTAGCTGCCGTATACTCTGGATTGTGAGATAAATGCAGCTGCTTTGGGAGTGATGTAGTCACTGAATGATATGTCGATGTCACTGTTTGACTTTTCTGATCCTTTATGACACTAGAAAGAGTTATTGGCGTCTTAGTTAACAAAGTAGGAAGTTGAAAAGCTGAAGTTGCTATTGTGTCCTGGATTTTTTGTAAAGTAACAGCATTTATTAATGATGAAGAACTCAGTTTTTGTATTTCATCCTCTGGCTTCTGATATCCAGACATAAAACCTTGCAGGGTTTGAGTAGTATTGTCAAGTTTAGATATTTTTGGAGCAAAAGTTATCTCTTCTACATTAAAAGATGTAGGAGGAATTGGTTTTGGTCTTTTAAATCTATTTGTTCTCCGTCTACCATATGGTCTTCTTCGTGAATGCTTACTGATAGCTGGTTCAGGTGTACTCATTTTTCTTTCATATGCTGTTATTATGGATGCTGTTGTTGGCTTGTTAGTAGTAGCAGCTGTCAGCATCCATTCTTTCTTTTTCAGTGGATGAATAATACTTTCTATAGTAGAAGAGGATTTTGTTTTTTCAAGATTTACATTTGTTAATATTAGGTTTTTAGAATCTGTAAATGGATTAAAAGGAATTACTTGTACATGTTCTATGCTGTCATGTTCTTTAGGAGAAAAATCTGCCACTTGAGCAGCAGATGAAACAATGGTAGCAGAATTGTTGATTTCAGCATGTGTAAAAGTTATTGCAACATTACTTATATTATTCATAGATTTAGCTTGTAAATATTGTTTGCTAGTTTTAGTCTTATGACTTTTGGCAAGGACAGGATCTTTGACTGAAATTTCTGAATATGGATTAGGTGTGGCTTTCTCCCTGTTGCTGACTATCATTAAAGTGCTCTGAGTATAAGGTACAAGTTTTTTTGAGATTCTATTTATTTCTCCATTAAAAAATGCTATCCTTTTTGGTTCTTCTACTTTTGATTGGTCTGTATTTGAATCACTATGATCCCAAGGTTGTGTCTGCATAGTTGGAGAGAACTGGACTTCCTGTGCTAGAGAGGTTTCTATGTGGAATGGATCTTCTGGCATTTTTGAGAATTCATGTTCCACATGCACTGCTGAAGAATGTATTTGGTCTTGATTATAATTCTGTATGGTGATGACAGAGGGAATGGTGACTGAAAATAATTCTGCTTCATCCAAATGGGAAGTATCTGCTGAAGATTCTTCTCCATTGATTTCCACAGAACTCCTTGGTGGGAGTCTGGAGATAGGTAGATGGCGTCTTGTGGTCCATTGTGTAAAAGTAATCTCTGATGTGGTACTTAGAAGAGGAACAGAAGTGGTTGTAAGTCTGGGAAGACTTTTTCTTCGGACTTTTGCCAAAATGTTAGCCCAGTGCTGTGGATTAATTTGTTTGTTTGTCATATGAATTCTTCTCCTGGATTCAAATACTCTTCTACCCTCAGCAACATTAATCTCTTCAGTCCTATCAATGCCTTTCCATAATTTCATTTTACGTTTTCCTTTATTTGTTCTTACCTGAACATGAAAAATGTCATCGCTATTCTGTTTAAGTGATTTTTCATAGTTTTTGAGATGAAAATTCTTGCTTGGCATACTGTAAATTTCTTTATCACCTGATCCCTCATCATCTCCGATGACCTGCCCCCTTACTGAGATTCTTGAACCAGATTGCTTTTTAAATTTTATCCTTTTAGAAGACCTGTCAGAAACCATCTTATTTACTGTTACTTTAACAACAACATCATCTGATCCTTGTTGATTGATGGCCACACATCTGTAGTAACCACTGTCACCTACATGACTGTATGGAATTAACAATGTACCATTTTCTAGCAAATATCCACTAGAAGAGTTTGACAAATCATTAATCATTTGGCTGCTTGGAAGTATCCAGCTTAAATGAGCATCTGGTACAGCCACTGCACTACAGGGCAATAGTATGGAATCCCCCACATTTTTTTCAATGTTTGTTAGTTCAGAGTCAACTTGCTGAATAACTGTGGGTTGCACTAGAACCCTGTAGGCCACTGTGTCCACATCATCTCTCACTTGGGCAACACAGTGATATACCCCTGAATCAGCATACGCTACTGACCTGATGATTAGCTGGCCACTACTGAGGACAGAGAACCTTTTGTCTTCCATTTTGAATGGAGCTTTCAATTTTGTCCCACCTGGGAGAATCCATCTGATAGAAGGACTTTCTGATGCTTTGACATTACAGCTAAGCTGAGCATTTGAACCTTCTACTATACTTTGAGCAACTCTTGTGTGCTGGTCTTGTTCTATCATAACCCAGCTGCTTCTCTGTTGCTTGTTTTCATGAGGTTGAATAGTTTGTGAAACATGGGAAGAAAAAGAGAGAACTACATTTTTTCCTGTGCTCTGATGTCTATTTAATTGGATGTGTATGAATGGCTGCATCACCCAGGCAGGCTCAGCAAAGATTCTGCCTTTCACGCCTGTGTAATAGGGAGCATCATCATAATCAGAACCTTGCCTATAGTGATAGCTTAGTTTAGGTTCATGAGTGAGCACATGTTCTCTTTTAAGTTTGACAGGCACTTCACTGTAGTATGCAATAAGCTTCCACAACTTCTCGTAGTTTTCTCGGTTCATATGGCATTCCATATCCAGAGAAATAGTACCATTGACCACAATTTCATAAGGAGAGATCTGATTCCACTGGATTTTGGTAGAGTCTGTTGGTTTTTTAATTTCACATTTGAGGTTCACTGAGTTTTTGTGTTCATCAGTCAAGTTCAGAGTAATGTTCCATGGAGGCCACTGAAATTCTTCCATTAGTAACTCAGCGATGTCATCTTCTTTACCCTCATCATTTTCCTGGATGTTGATGCTCTGTTTTAAAAGGGACTGTATGATTGGCTTTCTGCAGGAAATGTCTTTCATATTTTGAATATCTTGTTTCTGGAATTGTTTAGGAAAAGTACACTTAGGACAAAGCTGACCATCTACATAGGCTTTATCTTTTTTACACTTTAGGATACCTGAAAGACAAAAAGAAAAGGCATTTTTAATTTGCAGGACTTTTGTCTGGCTTTCACTGCTGCTCCATGTTTTAAACTATACTTTGAATTTAGTAATGGGCTTTGAATCTTATAATCATAGGATTGGAAGGGACCTTGGAGGTCTTCTAGTCCAATCTCATATCTTGTGCAGAGATCTTAAAACCATTTGGAAAAAAGGTTATCCCATCTTTTCTTTTTAAAAGGTTGTCTCATCTTTTTCTTTAATAATTTAATTATTCTTTTTAACTGGCCTGAAATTATTTTAATTATTTTTATCTAATTTGTTCATGTTCTTTTCAAGATAATGTTTATGCTATCTAGGTTAACCATTAGATAATGTATATCTTTTATAAATGTGTCATTTTAGATTTATTCAATTAGTTTCATACAACCCAATAGCTCATTGGTTCATAAATAAATTTATGTAATAAAATAAATCTAATTACATGTAATGTTATCACTATTATGTGTTTTTACAGAAACACATATACAATCAGAGGCAATACTTAAATATTATAAAGCTGTCTATAAAATTTGAAATGTCTTGATTTCTCTTGGATTTATCCTTCCTTTTCTTATTCCCATTTGTAGCTATAATACATTTATTGTAGGCTTTACTTATATAAATGACATGCTCCCTGAATAACCATGGATATGGGGCACTAAAATTTGATTTTT
Source organism: Pseudoxenodon macrops (assembly GCA_032467955.1). Classification (NCBI taxonomy): domain Eukaryota; kingdom Metazoa; phylum Chordata; class Lepidosauria; order Squamata; family Pseudoxenodontidae; genus Pseudoxenodon; species Pseudoxenodon macrops. The sequence continues at coordinate 20,603 of JANHFT010001931.1, read as the reverse complement.
AACAAACATACATACATACATACATGTGACTCATAATTATTCAGACTATTCTGCAATATTGGTTTTGCTTCTAAAGCCAAATAAGTTATTTTTCTTGTTTCTTACATCACTTGCAAATCTCAGCTAATAAATACAAAACTTCCCTTACAACCTCAGAGAGAATTTTATGAACAGTTGTTTAGTGGTTAAAAGACTCATCTAATATCTACCGTACTTAAATGTTTACATTACAAGAAAGCAAGTTTGCTACATCCAAACTAACATTGTGCAATATCAGAAATACATTAAGTGTGAAAATTCCCATTTTTTGCCTTTTATAATATAATTCTTTATTGGCCAAGTGTGATTGGACACACAAGGAATTTGTCTTTGGTACATATGACTGTAAATTTTTCACTGTAAATTGAACAATGTGTTCCTAATTTTGAGAAGAAATGCCATTGCCACTTGACGTGCATTCATCTTAGTATGTTTATTCTTGATGTATTGGGAGAGAAGTGGTTTTTCATTGAATGACATGGCAAATTATGTACTTTTGAGGGGGAAAAGCCTCAAACATGATGGATATGTTTTAAATACAGATTACAGGATAAATTGGAAAGGCTGGATTTATATAAAACATTACATGAAAACACCTCAAGATGATTTAATATAGATTGTTATCAACTTCTGACCACAATCATAACCAAAATATCAATTGCTGAATAATGCAATCATTAAGTGAGTCATCATGTATCCTGATTCAATTTTATGACCATTTTACCACAATCATTAAGTATATTACATACTTAAGCAAATTATGTGGTCCTTAAGCAACTCTGGCTTTCTGACTTGTTGGAAGACAGCTGGGAAGGTTGCAAACCATGATTGTGTGTGAATGCAATGTGCTGCAACTGTCATAAATATGAGCTAGTTGCGGATCACCTAATTGTGGGGATAATGCAATGGTAATAACTTCAAAGTTGTAAGTCCCTTTTTCCAAGGCTGTTGTAACTTCAAACTATCATTAAAGGAATGGCAATACATTGAGGACAACCTGTACAATGACTGTACCCAGACAGTATTTCTGGCCAATTACTTCTGAAGGTGGATTCCTACAACTGTTTGTTACAAAGTTCCTCTTACCCGCAAATTTCTCAGTCCATTCAAGGAACCACTTCAGCCTGCAGTCACAAGACCAGGGATTCCCATGAAGATAAATATTCTCTAGAAGTGGCATCCTTTCAAAAATGCCTTTAGGCAATGTTCTGATGGCATTTTCAGATAAATAAAGATGTTTTATTGTTGACATCCTGAAGTAATCAAGAACTAAGAATGTTGAAAATGTGTTTGGGTGAAGCTGCTGAAGGAGGTTTCCTTCCAAGTGGAGAAGTCTGAGGGAAATTAATCCATTGAAAGCATTTGGATGGATGAATTCAATTCGGTTGTGGTCCAGGTGCAGCCTCATCAAGTTGAAAAGCCCTTGGAAGGTTTGGCCATTTATAACCTGCAATTTGTTATAGCTTATTTTGAATACCTAAATGGACAAATAAATTAACGTTACTCTCTTTATTGATATTTGAACTTTACAGAAAAAACTTGTTTTTATAGAAATAGAAAATCTGTGTCCCATCAAAGTTAGCTAAATTACAATTCTCAATTTTTCATCACTGGTACAGGATAACTTAATGGTTCAATCTACAGACTTTTAGTTATCCATTTTCAGAATTAAGGGAATTTGAGTTAGATACATAAAAAAATTTCCACAGGAAATTAAGTGTAGCAGACCTTACTGTATTAGGACTAAGAGATATAAAACCTTAATATGATGATTCAAAAATTTCTAGCTATAAAAGAAATAAAATGGGTTAGGATTATTGCACGTTTAAAATCAGTTGTATATTTATTGTAGTGTCATATATCACTAGCATGTATGAGCAGGCAGTTCTATTTAATATTGCAATTAATACAGTATCTTATAGTCACAGATGGATTTTCTATTAACAAAATCATTGGCCTCTGTATAGCCAAATTTTGGATACCTACTGGAACACACTTTTGTTCACTAATGCTTAGGATATAGACTATAAGTGTTGTGATTTATCTAGTAAATATTTCTGGCTTTACCTGTAGTGATGACAGATCTTTTAAAGCACCATTAGGTATATTTTGGATATCATTGCCATGAAGCATGAGCAGTTCAAGCTTTGAAAGTCCCGCAAATGAGCTTTCAGATACAGCTTGAATGCTGTTAAACCTGGAAAACAAGAAATGGAGATTTGTTTCATCATTCACTATTATTATGAAAGTTAATAAACCATTTTAATAGTATTATTGTACCTGCAACTGACATTTTACAAATTATTTTTAAATATCTTCCTTCCTTCTTCCTTTCCTTTCCTTTCCTTTCCTTTCCTTTCCTTTCCTTTCCTTTCTTTTCCTTTCCTTTCCTTTCCTATAAATTATAAATAAATTCTACTTGGAATTTAAATTCATGGAAATAGCCAATTAGAATGGGCTTTTTCTGATAGCATTCTCCTTAAATGAATAAAAAAACCTATGTAGATGACATTTAAAAAATGAATGCCTGCAAAATAAGTTCTGGAAGCAGAAAACCAAAACTAGTAGCTGAATTGTTAGATCTGTACATGTCGGAAAATAATAAGAAATTTAATTGGTAATAAAAATCTGGTAGAATCAGTGCCAAGGACAGATTAACATAAACATGTTTGTATTTCACAAGAACTTCATTATATTACTGCAGCTGGCTTTTGAAATGTTAAAAGAACATAGCATAATTTCTAATTAAATAAAATCCACTTTTAATTGTTTAAAAGGGCAATATATATTTATTTTCTACATTTGTCCCTAATATTAACAGCAGCACCAAAAATATACATAATTTTTTATCTACGGTCTAATTCAAAATTGCTCTTTTTAATAATATAATATTCAATTATATTAATTAATTAATTAATTATATAATAAGTGCTTGGAAATGCTAATCAAAGAACTTAAAATTCTTTGATTAGCAGGTAAAAAGCAATACTAAATTAGCTTTAATTTTCAAACATCACCCAGATCAGCAGATGCTCTTCTATTTTGAAACTTTAAAAAAGAGCAACTTGTGTTGTATTTGATTGTTGTGATAGGAAAAACAGATGTCTGGTTTAAATAATACATAAGGATTTTAGGGATTGTACATCAGGTATTCCTCTACATAGTGTTTAGTTTGTTCTATGTCAGCAAAAGCTGCATCTGTGCTTGGCAAGTGAGATAGTGGATATATTTGCTCCAGCTGCTAATATATTCTCTTTTTTCTCAAAATACTGGAAAATATCAGGCCTGACAAATGAGATGCCATATGCAGATCACATGCTATCATCAGATAACTGGAAGCAAAAATGAAGAATCTGCACAGTATATATTTCATTTGTTTCAAACAGCATCTGTCAAACATCTTTCAAGCTATAGACTTCTTTCTCACTTTGAGGTGCCTAGAAGATACAATGCACTATAAAACGAAAGTCACAAGAATAGAAAAAAAGAACTTAAAGATTTAGTGCTATGATCTAATCTTATTCTAAATGTTTCAATCAGCTTTAAATTAAAATATGAAAACATTTTCAATACATTAGTAATATTTTTTTCCTAGAACATGACATAATGGATATAATGGTAGTAAAGGAACATATATATTATTTTGTGTTTTGGGGCTATTGTTATAATATGGCAGGGATCAGAAATATAACTCCTAGAACATCTTTGTGGTCATGCTGTCCGGATTACCTTCTGACTCAGCAATATCTGAATTAGAGAATTCCCCACCCTTACAATATTGCATAAGATAGGCAACATCAGAATCCAAATAAAAGAAAAATATATTAACCAGCTGTAGAGTTTTATATGCAAAATGTGCACTATTTAAATAAAAAACTCCATGATTTGGGAATAAATATAAGGGGGTGGGGCAATACATATTTATTGCCTTTATTATTTTTATAAATAATTCAAGGTGGCAAATTAATCTAGTACTACTTCCTCCTTTTATTTTCCCCATAACAACCCTGGGAGATGGTCTGGACTGAGAGAGACTGACTGGACCAAAGTCACCCAGTTGGTTTTTATGCCTAAGGCAGGACTAGAACTCAGTCTCCTGGTTTCTAGCCTGGTGCCTTAATCATTAAACTGAAGATGTAGGAGGAGAAAAGATGAAAGCAGTACTAATAGCAGGTGTGATTTATTCATTTATTTGTATCCCGCCTTTATTATTTTTACAAATAATTCCAGACCGCAAACATATCCAACATACTCTCTTTCTCCTATTTTCTTGACAACAACAACCCTGCAAGGTGAGTTAGGCTGAGAGAGAATAACTGGCCCCAAATCACCATCTGGCTTTCATGGCTAAGGTGGGATTTGAACTCATACTCTCCTGCTTTCTAGTCTGCTGTCTTAACCACTAGACCAAACTGGCTCTTATTTGAATTTTCTGATATAGGTGAATCAAATGAAACAAATTTAATGAGAAATTGATAGCGTTGGAGAACATCTCATATTTAACCAAAATTTTGAATTATAATAGTTAATTAAAGAGTATACGGTAGTCATTAATCTATTTATGAAAGGTATTTTATTGTTTCAGATTGCAGTTTATTTCCTTGACAATGAACAATGATTAATCTAGATGACATGTAGGATTAATTTCACAGAATTGTTTCAAGAATATAAAACTTCACAAAAAAATTACTATACAAACCCCAAATTAATTCGTTCCACATGCTTAGAAATTTTCAATGGCACAACCGCTAAGGACCGAAATGTGCAGTGAACTTCACTGGGAACATAGCAGGCACATGGCTGAGGACATGCCACGATGACTTCTGAAATCCCCAGATAGACAATCAGCACCATGGATAGTGTCTCCAAATTTGGTTGCCTTTGCATCTTCCTAAAATTCTTCATTTTGCTCTACCTTAATTCATTTGTGAAAAAGATTCATTATTAGACAGGTACAACTTAGATACAGCAATTAAGGTCTCCAAATTGAAGTATTTGTTAATAGGTTTAGAATGCTTAGAACAAATTGACAAGAAAACTAGTCCAACACAGGTTTTTAATATTAAGCATCAAAACTGACATTTCTGAGAATACAGTAACTTTCATTCTAAGCACTGAATACAACATGTGAACCACAGAAGTAGGGCCTGGAAAGTCATTTGATGTTGCGAGTGTCTTAGTAGCTCAATCAAAATGACCTTTTCTATGTGCTAACCCTTGAAAGAGACTGAATCCCCAACCCCAGATGTTACCCAGATGTTAATAACAGGAAACAAAGGATCTCTCATTTGTTTATATAATTAAGAATATAATGTTACTCTATGGAGTAGAATTGTCCACAGGATAGGATAGGCCCAGCATAAACTCACAATAGAAATGACAATAGAAAAGTCATTAAAACCTAACCTTACTAGGAAACCTATTGGGGGATAAGTACCTAGAGTTGGGTTCTCTAGCCAATAAATGTGGTTTAATGTTTTGCATGCATTTTGCTTAGCATTGTATTACATGATTACAATTTTGTTGATTTTCATAATATTTTAATATGGGGTATATGAAGTTGATACATTGCAGTTGTTATTGGATTGGTACATATAACATTTAGAGTTTGTTTTATGGCTGAAGTGAAACATTAGCTGAGAACCAACCAAAATAAATAAATTACTGTAATGCAATGCCACAAGGCCTATAAACGCAAGATCAGGATTCACTATTATTCTTAGCAATTAACACAATTTTCAGAGATCACCCATATTATTAAAAAACAAAATGTATAAATATTTGGACTTAATAACTAGAATATGGCTATACCGCTGGAAACAATCATTCTACAGGTAAATACTGACATATGACTGTACAAGACATTCCCTATTCTATATTAACTATGGCTAGTATAAGTCAACATTTTTAAAGAGTCATAGAAAAGTGTTATAGAAAAATGCATAAATGTCAGATTTTCTGATAATTTACCTCCCAATTTCCTATCTGAAAACTTATTTTCCTATAAAAAAAATACTTATTTAAAACTGATATAAATTATATGAGCTCTCACTTTGTTTCTATTCACCAACAAATTTCACTTGGATTTTTCTGATTTTCTGCTTGTTGTACTCAGTTTTTTCCTTAAGTATCTTCTCCTTTTTAATCAAGATCTGCAATGCCATGCTAACCCAGTATGCCACCCTTATACTGCAGGGGTATATTATGAAAGGCAGTGGAGAAACCATGTTCTTGAGTCAAATGGTGTCACAAATTTACCAAGTAAGGCCAGTATTATAATCCTTTCTGTTAATTATACAAACCACTTCCTATTCACAATAGCTCATAGCTGAGCCACTAGCCTTCAAAAGTTCTGTATACATTTAAATCTGCAAGCAATAAAGTGCTTTTCCTATCAGCATCATATGCAAGTCATTATAACTGAAAGGTTTCATCAGGCTTAGTAGGCTTCTGAAATATTTGTGGTTAGAATGCACCCTCAAACATTTGTGGACAAGCGTACCTTTCTTAAAAAGCAACACACACACTCCAAATATCTGGTATGAGATGCCTAACAAAGTTCTATTTAACAAGGCATTTCTTTCACTGGTCATATTTAGATATGTTGCCTATTTTCTTTTCTTTTGAGTACTAATCTACATCATCTACTCTTCCTATAATTCCTGTTTAGAGCGAAACAGAATTTGTAACATCAAAAGATGCTATTTAAAATCTCAGACTCAAACTTCTAAGTTGAAAATGTTGCATAGTGCAGTGAGGTTTCTCTCTACCTTTTCTGAAAATAATCCAAATAGAATGGAAAATGTACACTATGCTGTGGCATTATCTTTGGTTCTCATCACTGTCTTGAAGGTCAGCAAATACATACCAACCAAAAAACAACAGCTTTAGGGTGTTTTTAGGATCTTGATTACCAAGAAAAAGGAGAATTAAATCTGAAGACTTGAATTAAGCTATGAAGTCACCATTAATAGCTTAAATAGAAAACTTTATCCAATTCTGTTTACTAGATCAAAATATAGATACTTATACTTCCATAACCAAATTGCATACAAACACACACACACACAAACATTTTTACTCTAAAAATATATATGATTATAGTGGGATATAAATGGGATAAATAGATAAATTAATTGGTGACATATATTCTTTTGTACCGCAGTACTCATTTTTCTTTAAATAAAAATATAACAGAATTTTATCAACAGCTGATATCCTGAAATGAATAAAGGCTAAAAGTTATGATAAATAAGGTATTTTTAGAATGTATATTTATATTTGCATCTTCATGGGGAAAACCCATCTGATTAGAAATAAGGTTACGGTATATCTCTATATAAAAGCTAGTGAAAACATTTCTTCATATTGTGCTATTAATCTTCATTTTTCATACACATAATTCAGTAATTGCAACATCAATCTGCACTCATCATAGGTCCCATACTATTGGCAAAGACTATGATATACCATACATTACATCGAATAGCTTGGTTCAGTCATGATGTGAAACCAGTTTTGTGCTACATATGTAAATGAGTTTGGAATGTGCCTTAGGCCTATGTAGCTTCTTCTCATCCTCTCTTCTCAATTTATAGTCAGTTTAATTAGTTACTACTTGATTTCATTGTGGCATGGAAAATTAATACAATCCATATTTTCTATTTCATGTTTAATAGGAAATTATGGTTTATCATATTCCAAGAACAAGCTGTGTACACAAGTGGAGAACTAGAATGGAGGAATCCGTATGTGTGTTTAAGGCTCATTTTAAATTCTTCATGTCTCACTAAATCATGGCAGAGTGCCAAGTCTGCACCAAACTAGTGCTTTTCAGTGGAGAAAGATCACACGTTTACTGATGATGAGCAAAGATATTCTGCTGGAAACTTGGCCATCAGCCAGTACTGGTGGAAAGACAAGAAAAACATTTATTTGAATGTTTTAAATAGAGACAGACCACCAATTACCAAAAGCCTACAAGAATTATTATATTTCTTCTATTGCTTTAATTAGGACTAAAGTGTCACTAGATTAATAACCATGTATGGAAGAGTACACCACTAAATGTACTCCAGCTTTTTCTGAAATGCCTAAGCATGCTTCAACTACTCTAATCCCCAGCTAAAATGAGCAAAGTCTATGATGATGGAGACTATTATAACACTTGAAATCCAATACATATGAGAGCCACCAAGTTGGGACAGACTATTCTGGGCCGTTCAACTTCTTCTTGACACAGAAAAGGAAATCCATCTCAAGTAGACTTTCTGAAAACAGAGCCCCAACACCCTGCTGATACTTCTACTATCAAATTAGTGTTACCGTCTAGACAGTTATCCCAACATGGAACTGAAAGCTAACATCCTGTAATTTAGATTTAGCCTTCTACTTATATTTTCTTTTCTTCATCTTAAATATACAGTAATAATATATGGACTTTTCGCACATATTTTTGCAGTTAACTCATATGAGATGTATGATTTATTATCTTGACATAGTTTTCACATCTAATTCTAACATGTATTCCCTGCTACTCTTATATATCTTTGTATGGTTCTGTATCAATTCCATTGAGACAATTTATAATGTGTTGATGATAGACAGACAAACAGATAGACAGACAGACAGACAGACAGACAGATAGATAGATAGATAGATATAGAGATACACACACACACAAAAGTGTGTGTGTGTATGTGTGTTTCTATCTATTAAGGTGTGTTCTATCTTCCTCAAACATATTTCATGTGCACATAGATTAAAAGTCCTGTCATTGCTTAATCTAAGATCTTGATAAAATTATGGAAGAGTAATGATAACTCATTTTAAACAAGACCTCTAGCTTAATGAAAAATTGTTAATAAGCACTCTATGGTTTTCTAGCCAGCACTGGTACTACCTGATGGCCTATTTGCCTAAAGGTCTTCAATCTGTTTGCAATTATTTTCTTGTCTCTGGTCTATCATTAATTAATGTGCAGTCAACCCTGGCCAGATATCCAGCCAGATTCATACATGCCCATAAAATTTAATTTAAATTATTCTTGTATCTCAACAGAATAAGTTTGTGCATGAACTTTGGGGGAAGGGAAGACATACATAGAAGGGTTTCTAAAGACCTTGAAGAAAGGGCACACTTATAAATAAAACAATGAACATGATCCCAAAATACTTGCTTCAGGCTGTGACAATTTCTATATAGATATGGTCTTTAGAGAAGCAGATAGAGTTGAGTCTGAATTATATGCTGAGTTAAGTGGCAAAACTTTGATTCCATTCTACTAATATTAACAGGATGTAGTGATTGACATGTTGGAAACTAGGTTCAAGGATACCTATATTCATATTTTTACTCAACTAGCAATTCACTGGACCTATTTTAGGTCCATTACTACATTCAGCCTAACCTATCTCTCAGTATTTCTTGTGATGATACAAATGGAGAAATGGATGAGGAATGTTACTTTTGCCACCATGGAATTCTGAAGGCTACACATCTTAAAGTAAATAATAATGTAACCAAAAAGTGGAAAATAATAATTGTAAAAAGAGAGCAATATTTCCCAAGCTACCGGTAGCAGTTCAACTGATAGGATGAACATCAGGTAGTACTTCTTTTTATTATATTATATTGTATTTTTGCTATTTACATTTAACATATTCTGCATTATGACATATCCTTTTACAATTCCAAGGTGGTGCAGCCATTTTCAAAGCAAAATATTTAATATCTTGCCTGAAGGACATTAATAGATGCAGCTCCCATTCTGACATATCTTGCTCCTGCTTAAACATTTACTGATTTCCAAAATTGAAGAAAAAAATATACATAAGATTAAGACTTTCCCTTTCCCTTCCCCTTCTGTTTTTTAAATGAAATTCAACTTGACTTCTGAATAATCATACTGTAGCAGAGTGCCCCCTAGGGACTGTTTAAAGCAACTACCTAGCTGTGGAAAATTAGAGGAAGCAGGAGAGACGGTCTGATGCTCAAGTGTTATGTATATCCTAAGGGAGGATTATGATTTAGTAATATTGGGTGAGTGATGGTGGAGGATGCTGGCTCATGGTAAATCTGATCATGGTAAAGTCAAGAACTAACCTTTTGTTCAGCAGAGATCCACCTTGGGTCAAACTTTGCAGATCATTATGTGAAACTCCAGCATACACAGTATGGATCACCCTTGTTTAAGTAGGAACGGCAGGATCAAATCCACGAATTTATCTCCAAAGTAGCCACAGGTTTCCTCCTGAGAAAGAAAAGGAGAGAAAGAGTAGGTGGTGAGGGAAAGAATGAAGGCTGATTACTTCACCAGCTCCACTCTTCGTCGGCAACAGAGGAATGTGGCAAAAATGTAGGACCCAGTGACACTGGAGTTGGTTGTGCATAACCCTGTGAGTCTTTTTTTTAAAGAACACATGCTTCCCATTAGAAAAGAATGCCCTTAATTTTCTGAGTCATTACAATTATATATTCAAAGAAACTGACAGACTATGGGGGGGAGGGGGAGATATTTTAACCTCCTTTCCTAATAAATGTATATTTCATTCCAGCTCCCAAATACATCTAAAGTGGTGGTTGTGAGGGGAAAACACACACACACACACACACACCCGAACACATAACAGACTCCAAACTTTTCCATTCATCGCAGTTAGGAACAAAAAAAAACCTTAATCCATTTTTTTTCCGTTTGCTAAAACACACGCGCGCGCGCACATCCACACAATTAAACAAAAAACAAAAAAAAGGGCAAACGGCAGGAGCCTAGTGGCCCAACGCCGTCCAGGCGGCGGGAAGAAAGGAAACAGACGTTCTCCGGCAGCCTGACGGAAAACCCCTGAGAAGCGGAATAACTGCTTAGCCGGGCGTTACCTCAGCTCTGCGCAGGCAGGTCAGACGCCTTCGCCCGCGTAGCCCATCCTTTTCTTCGCCAGGGACTGGCGCCTCAGGGCGCTTCGTTTGCCGGCGGAGCAGCCGCTGCCGTTCGCCTCCGCTCTTCTGGCTCTTTTCTTTCTCCACTGAGTCCCCGAAAAAGTTGCAGACGTTCACATCCCACCTTCAAAGCGCCTGACTTGGAGCCAAACTTAGCACTCTGCCTGGCGGGATACCTCAGCAATTCCGCTCTGGGAAATTCATCGCTCCCGGACGGGGGATAACAAACGTGGAGGAACTGAGGGAGGGGGAAAAGAAACCAATCAATCAAAGAGTAACGTTGCTCAGCGATGTCTCCGGGGGCTCTTTGCCCTCCGCACCCCTATCAATCCGGGATTGTTCTGGTATTCCTTTAATTGAATGCCGTTTGTCTTTTCTCTTCCTTCTTCCCCTTTGGAAACTTTGGCGAGACAAGTTTGCCGGCCAGCCCAAGTGGGACGAGAGGTAGACTCAGGCAATTGCCCCGCGCAAGGCATGCCCTGCGCTTCCTCTCCGCCCCCCCTTTCTTGTGTGGCGCTTTTGAAGCGGGCGGGAGCAGAGCTTCTCCAGTCCTTTCCTAGTGGGCGGCTCTTGGAAGAAGAAGGGGAGCTCCGGCGGACGGTAGAATAAAGAAAGCAGCTGGATCTGGTGGAGCTCCCGCTGGTGCTTGGCTGCTTCCCTCTATACCCGCTTTTTCCTTTGGGCGAGATCCATCCCCCCCACGCAGTGTGAGGGGTGGACTGTAACCGTAGCGCTCAGCCCCACGCAGTGAGAAGCTACGGACTTTTACAACACGGTGCGCTCTGGCTCTTGCACCAAGTGTATGGCTGCACACGGCGCTGAGATGCTAGAGAACCTTTAGCACCAGTGAGCACTGTAGTGCCTGGCATACTGCGGTAATACTACACCTCCACCACCAAAGGTTAAAATTTGGGGTCGGAAAAAAGACTCCGGTTTGGAGTGGAAAAAAGGACTCTTACCCATAATGAGGGGAAATCTTTTCCCTGGAAGATCCTCTTAAATTAGGGAGCTGCTGGTGAGATGGCCACACTCTGGTATTCTTTCTTTGGGGTCCCCACTCCAAGGCTGCCTGCCACACAGACATAGCTCCACTTCTGCAGTTGGAGGACAAGAGGTAAAGGTAAAGGCTCCCTTTGCAGATATGTGCTAGTTGTTCCTGACTCTAGGAGGCGGTGCTCTTCTCCGTTTCAAAGCCAAAGAGCCATCACTGTCTGAAGACGTCTCCATGGTCATGTGGCTGGCATGTCTAAATGCCAAAGATACACAGAATGCTATTACCTTCCCACCAAAGGTGCTCCCCATTTTTCTACTTGCATTTTTACACGCTTTCGAACTACTAGGTTGGCAGGAGCTGGGACAAGTAATGAGAGATCACTCCATTACGTGGCACTAGGGATTTGAACTGCCGAACTGCAAACATTTCTGATCAGTTGGAAGATAATGTAGGGCAAATAAGGGAATGCCTTTAACCCACTGAGAGTATTTCTTTGTTCTAAATTCATTCTTTCCACAATAACAAATTGTGGAAACAATAACAAACTGTGATATCAGAATCAGCTATACTGTATTCATCCCTGCTGCCACAGATATAAATTTGTGGAAGCTGTGGCTGTTTCAACAGGGCCACACAGTCAGCCACAGTCACATGACTGTCATTTCCAATGTTCCCTGACAGCTTCCCTCAAGTCAATGGGGAATCTAGCAGAAACTCTAAACTCAGTTGTGATTGCTGACATTCCCGCAAAGTCAGTGTGGAAGCCAGCAGAAAGTTGTTAAATTCAAGGCCGTCAGACAAGTAAGTGATTACTGTCTGGTGGAGGAGGGGCTGAAGGGGTGCAACAGAGGTACACTGTACATGTACATTGAAGGTCAGGGAGGGTATGCAGAAATATAGAATAAAAGAGTTGGAAGGGACCTTAGAGGTGTTCTAGTCCAACCTCCTGCTCATCAGGAAACCCTATACCATTTCAGATAAATTGTTGTCCAATATCTTCTTAAAAACACTTGCAGTGTTGGAACAATCACAAGTTCTGGAGGCAAGTTGTTCCACTGATTAATTGTCCTAACAAGAGATGTGATGTGAGTAAGGGAGAATGTGCAGAGCATGCCCAAGAGGTGCAGTCAGGATGAGGGAGAATGGTGGGGGTACAGCACAGTTTAGTACAGGGGCCTGTACTAAAGAAGTTGCAGTCCACGAGTCTTAAAGTTGCCAAGGTTGGAGACTCCTGGTTTAGTACACCAACAGTGCTCAAGGATGCAGGGTATGCAGGGATATGGTGCAGGCCAGGAAGATTATGCTAGGATGTGGCACAGGTCAAGAGGGAAGTACAAGAATTCGGATCAGGGAGAGTGTGCAGGGTGTGAAAGTGGCCAAACATACCATGAGCACAGTGGCCTGGAGGAGGATCCACAGTTGAAGAAGACTTTCCAAGCATCTTGCAACCTTCCGTTTTGGCTTTCCTATTGACCCTGGAAACGTCCCACAAACAAAATCTGGGGAAGATAGCAAGAAGTTGGAAATCGCTCCCACTGCTTTTTTGCCCACCAAAGGTCACTTCATTGATCTATTAATTTTATTTATTTATTGATCTAATCTGTACAACCACCCATCTCTCCCAAGGGAGATTCTGGGCAGTGCATAATAAATAAAATATTCCAATATAAAACAGATAAAAATGTAAAATGCCACAGTAATAAATAACCATGAAAACAAAAATATTAACTCTAGGAAAAGAGGGATAATAATGCCCCCCTCAGCAATGGAGCCATTGAAACAAAACTCTGGTTCCCTAGGAGCCCCAGGCTTGATAGCATGACCAGATCTTGAGGTCGTTTTGAAAAATTAAAAAGGATGGGACCAATCTAAGTTCAGGGTGGCAGGGGGGGGAGGATATTCTTTAAGGTGGCACCACAATAAAGAAGGCACAACTCCTGACACCAACATGTATGTTCTTAGCAAATGGTATCAATATGGTAAATCGATATGACTTCTCTGTGAAATTTAATGGGATGGTCTGATGTAAGTGGGGAGAGACAGTCCCTCCAACAACTGAATCCCATGCCACGAAGTGCTTTGAAGATTAAAACCAGCACCTTGAATTTGGCTTGGAAGCAAACTAGAAACCAATGCAGCTCACAGATCAGAAGTGTTTATTTCTGTGGAGATACTAAACACGTCTGCTCAAATCAGATCATAGGTAAGTGAATATCACTGAAATGATAACAAAGTCGAAACAATAACTCAATGGATAAGAGATTGTATAGTTAACGTTCAAAAGTTTAGTGCACACCCCAATCAAGCAGATACATACAGTATGAGATGAGATGATATGCATAAACTAAAGCTGTTTCAGTTCCCAATAAATTCAAGAGTCCCATGCCATCAGATTTAATACTTGAGAATTTAATCCTTAATTATGTTTTATTTGACTGAGAAGATGATACATTTCTTATTGCATGGACATATGGTTTCAGTCATAAATGTGTCTGTGACCCAATTTGTAAATCAACATAATTAAACCTGTAGGACTTCAGTAATTACCGGTACTTGCTGGTTACAAAATGTTACTTCCTGGGCAAAGCAATTGTTACACATCAAAACATAGTAATTTAATCTATTTCAATCATAGTTTTGAGTGTGGGAATTCCTTAATTATATTGATTGAACATTCATGTCAGTAGAGGGAATCCAATTTCCCACTGCTTGCAATATCACAACAAAACAAACAAACAAAATCATATGGTTTCCTTTAGTGTTATCATATCTTCTAGGACAGGGATGTCAAACTCAAGGCCCGGGAGCAAACACAATCCTCAATAAAATTGAGTTTGACACCCCTGTTCTATGAAGACTAATTCCAGAGGCTTCAGCTAGACTTCTCTGGACACAAATTCTTCTTAGGGTGGAGAAGCTATACAAATATAAGTTCTGTACATCTATATGACTGTATAGTATGTGATTTATTGCAAGCCACACTTTATCTGACCAGGGAATGGTTGGGATGAGGTTCTTGTGTCAGTTATACGGTTAGCCCATTGTGGTTGTAAAACCAGGGTCCTGATCTAATGCTTAGTTAGGCCATTTGAATCCTGCTTCTGTCCTTGCTTTAGGACAATCTTACCTTAAACACTCAAATAGCCACAACAGTCCTAAATGGAAGCCTCCCAATCAATTCTGGAGCCAACCGGAAGTCTGGTTCCCCCACCATAGAGTGTTCTCCTAGCGTGGCATCCTTTTTTCTTCTGCCGACCGGAAGTCCAGTTCCTCCACCATAGAGTCCCCTCCTAGTGTGGCATCATTTTTCCTCTACCTGTTCTAACTGAAAGCCCTATCAACTGTGGAGCCAACCGGTGACAAGGAACTGCAGTAGAAGGATGAAAGAGCCACATGCAGCTCCAGAACCGTGGGTTGCTGACCACTGCTGTAGGAGACTTTGAGAGCCACCAGGTAGGGACAAACATGGTGGTCCATTAGCTGCTGGTCACCAAAAGGAGTTTTGCAATGCTATTGCTAAAAGCAATGAGTCTATTACCACCAGCCACACTTCAAACCTTGCTTCCAAATTCAAAAGGAAAATATATGAGAAAGAATGTTTTGAGTTATCCTGGGGTTTAATCATGGGAAATGTGTTTCCACACAGCTGAGGCAGTTGAAGAGGATTGCAGATTTTTTGTTTTATGCTAAAAATGCAGCATAAAACCTCAGTCCAACAGCTGAAAATACAATAAAAGATAAAATAACATGTATTTAAATTGATTCCTCTGCAAGTTTGAACAAATTTATTAGGATAGATAATATCTTGATTTTTAAGCTCTATATTGCAAGTTTTTATCTCCTTTTATTTGTTGTAATTACCAATCATTAGTCTATGTCTAATATCATTCCATGAGATGACTATCAGCCCTCCAAAACTGAAGATTTATTTTTCTTCTGTACACTATTTTTATTGTATTACTCTGCTAGGCACTCCCATGTTTTGAGATGTGCAGGCTATAATATAGTCAATTATTCTTGAATAATAATTCCAGATTATATTATGACAAGCCTCTTTCATAAAGCCTCTTCTAATATAAAAGTAGACATTTGTGGCTTTGTTAAAAGGCCAAGTGCTTTGTTCATTGGCCTGATTAAAAAGAGACTAAATACATTAGGGCTGCAAAGTGATAACAACTTTGAAAATGTGGTGCAAAATAGTGGACTGGAGAGGGTCCAGTCATATGGTCATTGGGATAATATAGTGCAGTGATGGCTAACATTTTTGCCATTGCGTGCAAAAAGTGTGGGGAGCATGGGTAGTGGCGTGCGTTCCCACACTCATAATATAATGCCCTTCCTCCATGCATGCGCACACAACCACCACCACCCTGTGCTGCTCCCTATCCCCACGCATGTGCACAGGCCTCACTGAAGCCTCCGGACCTCTGGTAGTCCTGTGGGACATTTTTTGCCCTCCTGAGGCTTCAGGAGGCTT
This sequence comes from Pseudoxenodon macrops, assembly GCA_032467955.1. NCBI lineage: Eukaryota > Metazoa > Chordata > Lepidosauria > Squamata > Pseudoxenodontidae > Pseudoxenodon > Pseudoxenodon macrops. Next base: position 4,155 of record JANHFT010001931.1, on the reverse strand, counting down.
TCCTGAAGCCTGGGGAGGGCGAGAATTGCCTCCCCCTCTCTGGAAGGGCGAAATCAGCTGGCCAGCACACACATGCACGCTGGAGCTGACATAGGGCAATGCCTCACATTCCCTCAGATATGACTCCATGTGCTACCTGTGGACAAGTGCCATAGGTTCACCATAATGGCTACAGTGGCTTTCAGGCCTATGCCCCCACAAATGACTGGATGTGAAACTCTGTTAGGTTGTCTCTGGAGATCACTTGCATACAATCTCCTGAACTCTGACTCTATGGTTGTGGTGATGGTGGAGTTCCCCAGTTGATGGTCTTTAGGGAATTTAATTTGCCTTAACTGAAGCATTTTTTGTCCTTTTGTCCTTTGAACCAGGATCTCTGCAAGTAATGTATTGAATGGAATTAAACTACTCTTATAGATCACATGTTTCACATCTACAGTGTTCTCATGTTCTAATTGTCAGCATTTCCTTAACCCTAATTTTGCTTGAAACCTGCTTTCTGCTGCCTGTCAACATAGCTACAGCTGAACTAAACAGACAAAAGTATGAATTGCCTTAAAGCAGTTTCCTGTAGTGTGCCATTTCTTTCTGCAGCTTGTCACCATTTGGGTTTACACATCCCACTGAGTCATATTTAATACAACTATGGTTTGTGAAATAAACCAAAATTGGATGGGCTGACATGACATGCTAAGCACTGAAGTTTATAAATCACAGTAGCAAGGTGCAAATGGCACATTAAGCCAAAGTAAGTCTGTAACATGCCTTAGAACAATGGATGAATCTAGCCAAAGTGTCTCCTATGAATTTTTGCAGAGGATTAGTGACACACATTGCATAATTCACCTCATTTGTGCAATGAGGTCACTTATATAATGTCATCATTGCTTATATTGGATATCTATGCCATTTCTACAATATGGAGTGTTGTTTCTGAGAGAAGCAGGGAAACATACATCTGATCTATCCAAGCCTTCATACTCTTTTCTTTCTTTCTTTCTTTCTTTCTTTCTTTCTTTCTTTCTTTCTTTCTTTCTTTTTTAGTTTTAATGATATATCATACTATTAACAATTATATGTATCAGAATTTTATGCTAGCTTAATGTTATAGAATATAAATCAAACCAGTATAGTTAAAGAATTGACTGATTTAATAGACAGCAAACTTCCCCCCTCCATCAAAAAGGGAATTTTGTCAAAATATATTGTATAAATGATTATAGTATATAAATTACATTGTTACTGTAGATTATAAATCCACAAAAAGTATTTCCTCAAAAGTTTACTTTAAAAAACAAACCAAGCCAAATCATGCTTTGTGTCTTCTGAGAAGGCTCACCAGCTCGCTTTTTCCCCATGGAATCTCTTCAGTAGAAGAAATAGTTTATATACCATATTTTGCATCACAGAATGAGGGACACATGAAAGCAAATCAGTGGTTCTGACATGCTGTTTCTATTACTTAAGATTTGTTATTGTGAAGACTCTGTTCCATTCCATGTGGCTATAGAGCCTTCATGTTGGAAGGATGTAAACAAATCCCATCCATTTTAGACACTTCTTCTTCCCATCTATTAGACCGAATCAAAGCCTTGTCAATATTGGCAACTATTGACAATCTTTATCTATTGATTGTCTCTTTAACTTTGGCTACCACTTATTAGTATTTCTAGATATAATGAAGTATTTGGAAAGAGCAATGAGTACTTGCTTTTCATAGATGTACGGTTCTTTACAGTAAGAGGAAAATAAAAAGGTGTGCATTAGAATTACTAGGTTTGGAGAGCAAAAGAATCCATTCTTGAAAAGTGTTAGTTATATGCCAGGCTGAAATTTTAAGGAACCAAATAAGAGAAGCAAAGCAAAGCAGCCATGAAAAATGGACATAGTATAGATAAGAATTCCTTAAAAGGAGATTTAGCTAGTAATTTATTTTTGAATGTCCAAATACAACTCTTACAATCTGGACAAAATCCATATAGTATGCATTTGGATGCTTAATGTATTAACTAATATAGCAATAAACAGTATAGATCTCTTTAAAATATTTCATATTGTTTGGGTGGCCATATTCTTTTCCTTTTATAACAACTGAATGAAGGCCCTATGTAAATAATATCCAAAAGTTAATGAATAATGATGTATGATTGAGGTTAAACAAATCTTTTAGAGTTTTTGTAATTTATTATATTTTAGGTGTTACTGATTTTTTTATGGACAAGAACAATAATATAACCCAGTCTTAAAGATGTCTATTCAAATTGTTCCATGAAGCTCAGCTGAATTTTCCTTGAGCATTTACGACCTGATATATCCTTTCAATATTACTGATGTCTTCAGTACTTTTAATTAATGTATTGATTTGAGGGATATGTGAAGTGGGCTGTAGAGGAATATTTTAAAATGCTGTAGTAAAACTGGTATGGAAATGCATTGCTATACTACAGAGTTTAGATTTTCATTTTTCAAGAAGTTTTTTTACAAAGTAAAATTTGCTTTACCAAAGGCAGTCTACACATCTGCTTCTGCTTATGTACAATTTTGCACAGCATTTCCCCCCTAATCCTGTCTTTCCTTTGTGTCTTCTAAAAATGTGTTTCAATGTATTTGGGGATGTAGTGTCCATGGGGGTTGGGGGGCCCAGGACAGACAATTGATGGAATGAGAGTTGTGACATTGTGACTCAAACCACATGACCAACATATCTGTATCTGACTTTGTGACACATATTTCATACTTTTTCATAATTATTGCAATTTGTATCCTACTTCTTTGGTGACAGACCTTTTCAAAAAAATATTTTTGGAATGGGAAGTTTTAGAATGCATTTCATGCAAAAGTTTCTTCCTATTTCTTTCAGTGGAAGTCATTACTAGATCAAAAATTCCTGTTGCTTATGTAGAGAGGAATAACTAATCTTTTCTGTCAAATTTAATATGATTGGCATGTTCAAATACTTTTATGTAACCCACAATCCACTGTTTGTATTAGTATGATTCAGATGTTTGAAAGAAAAGATGACATTTACAGAGTTATAAATGAGTTGTACTCATAAAGCAATACAATTCCATGCAATTATGAAATACAAGGAGAAAAAAAATGTTAACATCCGCTATTAGACTTTCCTATTTCTCATAATTTATTTGTCATTAATGCTAACATGTTCTCTCACTGCATCTCATTTCAAAAGTTTTTTGTTACTTTGCAAATTTCAGTTGAGCTATTGGATTATAATTGTTCATTGAACATGAAGTTAACAAACCCTCAGTAATGTGCAGAAATTATTTCTAAAAAGAAAAAAAAAAGAAAAAATGTTTTCTCATTGCATACAGAGAGATGACATAAATTATTATTGCAAAGAATCATCATTGGTTTCTCTCTTGCTCCACAATGGATTTTCATGGTAAACAAGCAATTTACTTCAATAACACTTGAGTTCACATATATGCTCATTTCAGGAGATGGTTGTAAAGAGATGTTCTAGGTCTCTAGCTTGGATATTCATAATTATGTCTTTCTTCTTTATTTTTGTCAGCTTCTTTGTTTGATTGCTTTTTTGACCAATCAAGGCAATACCTCATTATTGATGTGTTGGGTTTAATCAACAAATTAGAAAGTAGCTGATGGATAGAATCATTTTCCTAAAAACCCTTGGTTGAATTATAAAATCGTGGTCTGGTTTTGCATAAGTGAGATTAGGTGGGAGACATTAAAAAAACTGAGTCTGTTCAGGCATTTGTTCAATACAATTTGTCTTATTGTTAGTTTTTTATAGAGTTCCTATTTTTTATTTATTTCTACAAAAATACTCTCAATAATTTTGTGCAGTACAGGTAGTTCACCCTTAATGATGCTAATTGGGACTGGAAATTCCATTATTAAGTGAGATGGTCATAAGGAAAAACACTCATGTGACTGCACCTCTTAGTGAAGGCAGATCCAGCAGTCCTTGGTGCCATTGTTAAATGAGGATGATGTGGGTCATTAAGTAAACAATTTTGAGTTAAAAATGATGTGTGATGTGTGTGTGCTTTTATACACATTACACACACACATGTTGGGCAGTTAATACCTTTAAATAAAGAGATAATAATAATAATAATAATAATAATAATAATAATAATAATAATAATAATAATAATAATAATAATAATA
>JANHFT010001930.1:171156-183546 GCA_032467955.1 Pseudoxenodon macrops | reverse complement strand
CATTTTGTTAGATAGCACCCAATGTTCAAGTCTGTCAAGATCCTTCTGTATCTTAAGCCTATCTTCTGGAGTGTTGGTTATTCATCCCAGCTTGTTGTCATCTGCAAATTTGATGAGTTCCTCATCTATCCCCTGGTCCAAGTCATTGATGAAGATGTTGAAGAGTACTGGGCCTAAAACAGAGCCATTGGGTACTCCACTGCATACTTCCCTCCATGTAGATGCAGTTCCATTGAGGACTACACGTCTGTTGCAGGAAAAGCCAGCATTAAAATTACCCTATGCTTTTAGACCACTATTCAAGTCAGTTTTCTGGAGCCATTTTTCAGAATTAAATCACCGTCATTTCTACATTGAGGTCACAATGCATTAGGAATTGAATTAGTCACCCTCTGGGTGAATAATTTGTTCTCTGGGTAGTATTTACTCTTTGCATAGCCTCTTTTTGTTATTCTTTTCTTATCAGACCACTGTAATTGCAGTGTAAATATATGATTATTATAACTCAAGTGATGAAGAACACATGGGTTGATCAGAAAAAACCATGGAGAATTCATCCTGGTTGGTGGCCTCTCAACTATTAAAGTCTCAGCATCTATCCAGACTGCTTGAAAAGGGCTACTTTAAATGTTTACTGTATTGTTGCAAACATTATTTACAATTTCCAGAGTGTGGAAATTAAATTGACTCCTGAAACCATTTTTAAAGGGCTTTAATTCTTCATTCAAGTAATGCAGAACAGCTATGATTAAAATGTCCATCTGAATCTCCTGTTGTCAAGACTTTGTCAGTTGATCCAAATAAAAGCTGTAAAACTTTGGCATGGAAGAGACTCACTCCCAATGCCCTAGGAATATATGATGCCAACAATAAGCATGCTTTCTAGAAAGTTAGGTGAAAGGAACCCATTGGGACTTACTCCTGAGTAAACTGCTTAGGAAGCCATTATATTTAGATTTCTTTTAAGATCCTTCTTAGCAGCTTCCCAGCAGCTTGCAGATGTGAGATGCTTTCTGCTCTCAGTCTTATAAGCTAAGTGTGAATGGTAGAGAAATAAGAAACAAGCAAATCCAAACACTAGCTCTTATAATGAGTACTTGGGATGAAAACAGTTCAGGTAACATGTTGAACTCTTGACAGCTGACTTGCTGGCAACTGCAGTTGGGGTCAAAATTTACAAGATAGGAACAGAATAACAGAGTTGGAGGTCTTCTAATCCAATGCACTGCTCAAGTAGGAGACTCTTTACTATTAGGGACAAATTGCTGTCCAATCTCTTCTTAAAAACTGACTGTGATGGACCACAACTTCTGGTCCTAAGGATTGTATTAGCTCCAGGTTGGGTCTATGACAGTTTGCCATGGTGAACTCACCATGGCCAACTCGCCATAGCCAACTCGCCACGGCCATCTTGCTGCAGCCAACTCACCATCGGACAACTCACTGAGGGACAAGACCTACACTAATGTCAAAGAAATAGTGGACTGGAATAATTAAAGAAAGCATCCAAAAGGATGGACAGAATGAAATATGAAAGACAACACTTAAAAAAAATATTTTAAATAATTAAATTAAAATGTGAAATTGTCCCACAGCAAGATGTCTGGTGGTGAGTTGACCATGGTGAGTTGGCTGTGGTGAGTGTGATTCAGCGGGTTTGGACCGGTTCGAGTGAACCAAATGTTAATTTTACATCCAGTTCGCCGAACTGGTAGTTGCAAGCACTGGCTGACCTCTCCCACCCCACCCTGCCTCTCCCAGAGTCTCCACGCAGCCCATTTTGGATGCGAGGTAAGCACACGGAGACTCTGGGAGGGTGAAAAACAGGCCTCTCAGAAGTACTGGAAGTACTGAAATGAGTCCGTTTCCAGCATCCGTAGGGCCACCGGAGGCCAGAGAAGACCGTTTTTGCCCTCCCGGAGGCTCAAGGAAAACCTCTGGAGCCTGGGGAGGGTGAAAAATGGACCTACTGGAAGTACCAGAAGTCTGGAAATTGCTATTTTCGTCCTCCTGGAGGCTTGAGGAAAGCCTCCAGAGTCTGGGGAGGGCAAAAGCTCCCCCTTGCCATGGTGCAGGAGGCCACGTAGGTCACACCACTATGGCTACACCCACCCAGCAACTGGACAGAGAACCAGTTGCTAACATTTTTCAATCCCACCCCTGGCAGTCGTCCCATTCCACTACAGGTTAGAGGTAACCTGCCTCTAAATACCAATTAAAAAGGAACCAATAAGGAGATAATTTGAGTCTCCATCTCCTTGTGAACATCTGGGAGAAAGATGGCAGACAGTGGATCACAATGCACATTGTTCCCAAATTAGAACCACAATTGGGACCAGAATTTCCATTGCTAAGCAAGGCAGTTCTTAAATGTGTCACACCCACATTTTACAACATTTTCTGCCATGGTCATTAAACGAATCATTGTAGTTGATAGGTGGTAACTTCCCTCGACTTTACAAATGGTAAAATCACATGACCCCAGGACGCTGCAATCATTCTAAATACATGCTGGTTGCCAAGGGCCCAAATTCTGATGATGTGACCATGGGGGATGTTGCAATGGTTCCAGGTGTAAGAACCAGTTGCAAGTCACTTTTTTTCCAGTGTTGTTTATAACTTTATAACAAGGTCACCAAACGAAATGTTGTAAGTTGAGGACTACCTGGATGCACCCCTTTTTGAACTTGTGTGTATCGTATTGCCCATTTTGACAATCTTACCGTACCTGTAAAATGGCCATAGACAACTAAAAGTCCCATTTCCCCCATTTTCCGTTAATGAGGTGTGTTCAGAAGGAATAGAGAAAGGTTACAGTAATCTCAGCAAAATGGACAGTTTCGCTTCACAGCTCAATTTATCTTTCGGCTTTTTGTCTAACCAACTTTGAATAAAGATATGCTTGAAACATGAAAAAATGAAAACAAGAAGAGTTGCCTTTATCTAACCCAAAGAGATTCTAGCCCAGCTGTGCCCTGACATGCTAGCTTTTAATAAGCCAAGGCCCTTTAATGTCTGTGGAAGCAATTAATTAATTGCAGAAGTAACATCTAGGTTTACATCTAGTCTACCTTCTGTGAAAGCTAAACTGCATAGCCATGGTGCTAAATTCTAGTGGTTTGTTTTTTTTAATCTGAAAAAAAAGAGGAAATTATTTACATGGGGAATTCTAGCATTTAATGCATGTAACCTAGTTTGTAACTATCGTTTTATTTAAATACAGTGTGTTTATTTATTTTTCGCCTGTCACCTGCCATCTTTACTGACCCCTCGCAGCCTGGACATAAATTATTTCAACGCCTACCCTCAAAACGATGCTGTAGAGCACTGCACACCAAGACAACTAGACACAAGAACAGTTTTTTCCTAAACGCCATCACTCTGCTAAACAAATAATTCCCTCACCACTGTCAAACTACGGTACTTACTAAGAGTACATTACTGTTAGTATTAGTTTTCTCATTGTTCCTTTTTTAAAAAAAATAGTTTTTATTCAGATATTTACATTAAAATATATATATGCAAAGACATTAACAAAAAAAAAAACACAGTAAAATAAACATGACATAATATCAGACGACCTAACCTCTAGGGGTTATGCTTATATACTTCTATTCACTTATATATTTAGTTACATATTTCTTAATGCAAGATTAATATTTTAACATAACTAGACTCATTGTTTATAATATAGTATTTACATTCTTATTTACATTCTAGTTCAGTTGTTCATCATCTCTGGTTAAGAATAGAAAGATACAAAACTAAAACTTCATCTCTGCTAATTCATTATTTGCTAATTTACTTTCTCTTTTCAAGCCAATCATACAATTTACTCCAGATTTCAAATCATCCCTCTCATTTAGTTCCATTGTCATTTTGTCTAATTCAGCACAGTCTAAAATTTCCCTAATTGTTATGTTTTCTGTGGGCATATTATTTTGTTTCCATTGTTGTGCAAGGCTGATTCTGGCTGCTGTGAGTATGTGTAATATGATATGGTAGTATTTCTTATCCATTTTCAGGTCCAGTATTCCCAGCAAGAATATTTCCGGTTTCAAATTTATCTTTTGTTCAATAATTTCTTCTAGCCGATTTTGAATGTTGCGCCAATATTTCTTTACGATGTGGTAGGTCCACCACATATGATAGTATGATTCAATTTTATAATTACATTTCCAACATTTGGGGAAAAGATTTGGATACATTTTCCCGTATGCCATCATTCTGCTAACCAAATATTTTCCTCACTACTATCAAACTATTTACTAAGACTGCATTACTATTACTATTAGTCTTCTCATCGTTCCTATCACCATTTCCTCCCACTTACAACTGCAGGACTTGTTGCTTGTATCCTACAACTTCTTAATGATATTGTTTCCTGATTGCTTAATTGTACCTTGTGACTATCATTACGTGTTGTACCTTATCATTTTTGACAAATATTTCTTGTCTTTTTATGTATACTGAGAGCACATGCACCAAAGACAAATTCCTTGTGTGTCCAATCACATTTGGCCAATAAAGAATGCTATTCTATTCTATTCTATTCTATTCTATTCTATTTCCAAGGGCCTCTGGACCACAGGTTGCGAACCACTGAGTTACACAATAACTAAAAGGCATTAAAATAATCTAGTTTGCCTTTCGCAACCTCAATTGGAGTTTACTGTATTAAAATTTAAATCATGTCTACAGAGATTCTCAGTCATCCAGGTCATGATTATCTCAAAGGTTGCCTTTTAAAAAATCAACCTTTGGCACAAGTTTAAATTACATTCCTTCACCACCATAATTGTTAAGAAAATTAGGCCAGGCCAATCAAATGTAAACCAAGCAGAAGGAGTTTGGCTAAATATACTCTTCAGATGTTGTGAGCAAATGTTGACTATGATACTCTTCAATGTATTCCTATTGATACAGTGGTGAACACCACAGACATGGAGTTTCACATACAGATTTCCTAGACAATTCCTAAATACAGTGGAACCTCTGTTCACGACCATAATCTGTTCCAGGATCTCAGTCGGCATCCGATTTGGTTGTGAATGGAAGCAAGACGTGACTGCGCATGCACAGACACACACACAAATGGCACTGAAGGGGAAATTGCCATGGCACAGAAAATCGCCATGGCTGTGTTTGATTGTAAACCGAAGATATATTCGTGAACAGAGGCAAAGTTTGAGTGGATTTTTTGTTCGGGAACCAATTTGGTCATGGACTGAGGCATTTGTGAACCAAGATTCCACTGTATGGCACTAGGTCAGTCAGCAAAGCCCCTTCTTTTTTTCAATGTATGGGTGTGAAGCACACTATTTTGATCCAAAAATCAGAAACGGCTTTGGATTTTTTCCTACATTTAAAATTAAAAATCTGGAAAGTAGGGCAGTGACACAGGTAATGTAATCAGTAGAGGTAAGGCTGAAATTGCCATTTTGTTTTAAAATCTGAGCTTGAGTAGAGAACTAAGAAATGAAAGCTAATTTTTTGAGCTATGCTAGAAAATTTTCAGTATTGGAAAGAAAGAAATGGGCCCAAGTCAGAGGCACTAACCATATGAGAAGACTTTATCTGTAGGTATCCTTATGACACTTCAAATAAGCTGCTGCTTAGAAAAAAAATATGATCATTGTCACTTCAAAATCCCTTTCAAATTAAAGTTTCTATCGACCGCTCACAGTTTTATTTAAAAATGAGTCCTCCGTAATACCCAAGCACAAGTAGGCATGGATAAAGAAACAAACAAAAGAGTAACGCATGACAAAACGATCACAATCACTACATTTAGAGCTCCAAGCTGAAACAATCTGAACGTTCTACTATTATTCACACTTTTTCTCCCAACAAGATACAGGGCATGACCTTCAAAATCATGAAGGCAAACCCTTTATTAAAAGGGAGGGTCCATTTTGAGCTACAGTGGACATCTGTGACTTAATCGACAAGTACGAATAGTATAGATTTCTTGGCCATAGCAAAGAAGTGGTGTGCCAGTATATTCTTTGGCACGTTTCCCCCTGATGTTTCAATCAAGTCAACATCCTGGGATGTTTTTGGTGCCTGTCCAATTACTAATAAGTCTGGCCGTCCTCAGCTTTAAAGATCTGTCAGAGATCTAGATGCTTGCCAGCAAGCTGGGCATTATCCCTTTAGATCTAGTTATTACCTTTCAGATACCACATTACCAAACAACTTCCATCTGGGCATATTGTCACTGTAGTATATTAGCTTAACCAGATGCCAAATACAATCATTTCCAAGGCAAACAACAACAGTATACTCATAATATTTTCATTGAAAAACAGCTTAAACCACCTTCATTATATAAATTCAACAAGAATGCCCATCTTTTAGTAATAGCACTATTTAAGGTCTAGCCAACCTCATCTTCTCTGCCAGCCCCTCCGAATTTAAAATCTGGGAATGTGAATAGAAACAAACATGCAAGCAATATCTCTTGCCGCTAAATATTTACGACTGCTCTTTGGTTCCCCCAAAGAGCCGCAAAACTACACATCCCTGAAACCAATCAACATTGCCTCTGACAGCTACTTATGAAAACGTATGCTCCGTTCTGTGATCTTATTGAATTTCATACCATTTTTGTCTTTGCTTCGCTCTGTATTAATATCGGATGCTTGCAAATTCAAGGCCTTTTTAATTCTTTTCACAGGATTGGTGTTGCAAAAAAGGAAGCAAGGAGAGGAACGGGTTATACTCTGGGTTATATCCACTTTAGCTGAAACCCAGCATACTCAAAGTCAATCCCTGTATTCCGATCAGATCAAACACTCAAGCCACTCAGTATATATGAATAATCCAGTTAAGTGGCAAAACAAGGATAAGAAATGGATGGAAGCAAAGGACAAAAAAGAGTCATGAAAAAGAGCCAAGAATTTATATTATCTATATAGCTCTAGATGCAGTGATGGGATTCAAATAATTTAACAATCGGTTCTCTGCCCGAATGACCAGCTGGGTAGCACTCAGGGTATCAAATTCTCAATTCCATTCAGAAAAACATGGAACCCTTCTACCTACAAGCTTTCGTGCCAACATAGAAAGATCAGAATGGAGAATGCAATACAGTATGCTTTTCCATCTCTTCTCAAAATACTCTTTCCTGAAGAGAGTTTTTTCCATAGACAGGGCAGGCTCTATGTTTCTCTAATTTATTTTGGAGTGAAACTGTTTGAAATGTCAGCAACAATGTTTGGAAGAAATTATTAGCTGCTCCATCAAAGAACAATTGGAGTTTTTATTCTGAAATGTACCCATTCTATTTATGCTAATGCAAAATAAAGCTTTATATTTTGGCAAAGAAATCGTAATGCCAGTGCTGCAATTTGCCTAAGCACATCTCTTTGCTATTGCCTGTACATTTTAAAAACCCGTCGTGGTTTTTTTTTTAAACAAATTGCATACCTCCTCCAGCAAGCGGGAGGGTGGGAAGGCATTGCAAGTCAGAAAGTATTTAACATGAAGCAATTAGGAAGGGAGGAGAATCGCAAGATGGGGACAAGAGACCAATTATAGGAAGAGAATAGGGTTCCTAGACAACAAAACAAAAAAATATTTATTTTGCTTTTTTAAATAAGGCTAATGGCACAGTAATAATATTTATTGCCGTGAATCCATTATAAACATTTATTAACCACTCAGTGCAAGCTTGATATAGTTAACAAGAAAAAAAATGAGCAAAAGTCTAAGGTTTTACAGCAAGATAAAGAAAGAAAAATGGGGTTGGTTAACGTCAGTGGCCCAACAAACATCTGGTAGTAGCCAAAAAAGGTCAGAATATCTTACAAGACCTACAATTGTAAACCGGTTCCTGCAAATGCCATCATGTTAGAAATGGAAGAGCAACAGTTCCAGAGGTGGGTTCCTACCGGTTGTAACCAGTTCTTTAGAACCGTTCGTAACTTGGTGATGACATCACAGATCCGGTTCCGTCGGTGTCTCCATGGGCGCCACCATCTTGCATTTTGCTTTTCTGCGCATACGCATAATCTATTTTTTTATTGCTTCTCGCAGAAGAGAGAAAGGTGCGACCCTGAGCGAACCAGCAGCAAAATGATCCACAACCCACCCCTGAACAATTCCATTTATTAAAAGCTATTCTGAGCGACAAATATTCTTTTCTATTGAAAGCTACCTACTTTGCAAATAGGTTCAGATGGCACCCCATAAAAATAATCTGGGACTGAAAAAAGAAAGAGAAACATATTTAAGGACCTGTAAGTCTTCCAATGATTAAACATTACAATTTCTGTTTGGAGAAACAACAAAGAGGTAAATGGCACTTGTATAGAGATGATAATCATGGTTGTTACCAATTGAGGAACAATTTGACATCTACAAGTTAAACCAGCAACTCTATGCTCCAGCATAGGTTTGATCTTGATAAGAATATCCCCCATAGCAAAACCAACCAAGACAAAACAGCAACACATGAGACAAAGAGCTACGCACTCAAGGGAAACATTAGCATCATTTTCTAGTCAGACGTTGGTGCTCACCAAAAGTAAAAGGTAGCTGAATGTTGAGCAAGAGATACTGCATATGTAGCATCCTTGAGAGAAATGTGGACTATAGAAACAATTAATGTTCATCATTGTAATAAAAGTCCATTTATTATTATTTATGGAATTCCCAAATACATTGGAAGGCATTCCTCTACTTCTGTTGATGTCAATGATTAACTCTAATTGTTAATGACTGGAACCTGAGTTTCATCAGTTGTATTTCTTTTTGACTGATATGGATAAGGCTTATTTCAGAAATGGAAGAATTCTGCCTGCAGAATTCACAGCCACCAATGTTCTATTTCACATCATTGCAGAAGTCAAAATTTGGTGTTTTGTTTTTTAGGGTTTTTTTCCCCACTCTCTTAATGGTAACCATGGGCTAATGACAGCTTGTAGAGAATTAGAATAATATAAATATATATTTTGAACCAACCTTCTTCTGAAGGCCTCTGGTGAGCTTACTTCCAAATAATAACCTATTCTGCAGTATTCCTGTGCAAAGAATGAAGATCCCCTTCACTGAATATGTTTGAAATAAAGCCTGGACAGTTGCCTTTCATTTGGATTCCTGCAAGGAGCAAGATCTTGGACCCTGAAGATTAAACTATCCATCCAGTTCCACATTGTCTTAGTTTTGACATTATTCTTCTAGTGTGGACTGTCTCTACTCACTGAATCCCACTACATCTAGAATATAGATGTATCTATTTTTAGTGGAGAAGCACTAAATGATTATATTTGATCTGGATGCATATGCATATCTCTGCGTGTGTCACAGGTTGTATAGTAGGAGCAATAAGCAAGAATGGTATTTTATTGGATTATTTCATCAAGCAGGAAAAAAAAGTCTTATTCTTCTGATTTAGTCTGCATCTGCTTAAGTTTTTCAATATGAGTGAACAGAAGCATTTAAAAAGAACTCCGTTTACAGGTAAGCAACCTTCATTTTACACATGAGCACCATTAAATCTCCAGGCTGTTTTAAAACAGCTGTGTTTCCTCGTAAATTTTAAAAAAACATCTGAATGTAGGCATGCATCAGTAACTTGGCAGTGCCTTCAGAAAGTGTTTTTGGTTCAGGATCTTTTATACAAACTGCATGTCCTAAAGATAAAGTCCAAATAGTTAAAATAAACCAAGTTGGATTGATGAAAGGAAGGAAGAGAGAGAAGGAGAGAGTGGAAGAGAGAGAGAGAGAGAGAGAAAGAGAAAGAATGCTTAATGAAAAGAAGCAAAAAAAAGTGATGGGAATAAACAGAATAGTCTTACAATTGCTAAACGCTCAATTCATCTTCTGTTTTAAATTAATTCTCACCAGGAGCCAGTATATTGTGAATTATAATGATGAGACCCTGAATTATTTCTACTAGAAAATTCTTTTGTTGCTTCTTAGGAAAGTATTCTTGATGAGTGTCTGCTATTGGCAGGCTTCAAAAGTTGAATGAATATTTCTCTTTTCTGATTAAGAAGGTGATTTTTTAGCATCTGTTTCCCAGTAAAGGCTGTGATATTTATGAATTCCGGAGACATTGAATATGACTCTTGATTGTTATGAGTAGTGATTCCGAGATCATTAGCTATGCTGGTCAAACAGAGTACATAAGAAAAGGGAAACTAAATATTTTATCTTCAGAATATATCAATAGTATTATAGCTTGCTACACAGCTGAGATTTTCTCACTAGACATGAGGGTTCCAAACCCACTGCCAATTTAGGAAGCTAAACAACTTCGAAGTTCTCTTCATGATTTTCCCATTGCTGATTTCATGGTGGAATTTGTTCTTCTGGAAGAACAAGAGGCTTCTGCTGGAAGAGGACCAAGAAGTGAGTTCAAACAAAGTAATCCAGATGTTTTATTGTACTTTTCAAAGGGTGATAATCCATAGGCACATATAGAGAAAGAAAGAAGGCAAATGGTTGGCCCAATGAAAACCAGGTTTCTTATATATGTATATGCAATGTCATGATCCTAAGTAGACTTTTCAGCTGTGACAACCTCCTGCAGCCCTCTGCCAGAAAAAAGGGACCTTGTGAGAGCTGTATGTGGCCTCCTGCAACCCTCCTGGGCTCCATTTTCACTGGCAGAGTCAGTGGCGGATTAAGGCTCATTGGTGTCCTAAGCACTGACAAATCTTGGTGCCCCCCTCCTTTGTACATACTGTACAAAGCCAAGCTCATTGGTTGTTTTTTTCCCCTCAACTTTGTGGTGTCCCCTTTGGGCCTGGTGCCCTAAGGATGTGCTTACTCTGCTTAATGGTCAATACACCACTGGGCAGAGCACTTAGGCCACAAGCACTGACATGAGTGATGACAAGCTGGCCATGCCTACCCTGGCCATGCCCACCCAGCCCCCAAGGTTAAGCACAACCCTGATGCGGCCCTCAATGAAATTTACTTTGACACCCCTGCTATATATCTATACAGTAGCTTAAAAGTAGTACAATTAGCATCCATGGGAAGGGGTTTAAAAAAAGCCCCTCAAAATGTTGGTCATGGCAGCACAATAAAAATTCTACACCTTTGTATGTGGATCAATATTGCAAAGCACAATGTTAGGCACAAACAACATAGAATGACACTGTGAGCCAAACTGTGAGTTGTTTCTTTATTGTTGTGAACCTGTTTATAAAAATATTGCCAGATTGACTGCAATCGCTTGAGAATAGCTGGATAAAGACTTCAGAGATTAGTTTTTGGGTGGGAGGAGAAGTCTGGCCTCCATCACTTTCTTTCCTGCAATGACTCCAAGCTCCCCAATCTCTTCATGCCTCCCCTGCCCTCTAGCTGGAGATTCCACCACACACACAAAAACAGCAATTAAGTATTGCGACATTTTTTACCCTTCAAGACATCCCTGACTAGAACTAAAAGGACCTTGGCAATATATCCTCCAGTAGGTCCTTTGCGTTTCAGTAGGTTTAAGCATCCCTTACTGAATTGGAGTTGCAGTCAACAATTTGATGTTTTTCACTGGCCTCCTGACTCAATACCTTTCTAGAATCTTCTGGGAAACTTAAATTTATGTATAGGACAAGGCAGGCCTTAGCAAAAGCAAAAACAAAAAAACATTTGATGTGTTGATTTATTATAAACTGGTTTTTGGGGGGGAAAGAAAAACAAACGTTTTAGATAATTGTATACATGAAAATAAACAGCTGAGTTCAATAACTGGACTGTAATATCCCTACATTTCATAGCAGCTTTCAGTCCTGACTTATTTGAGATACAAAAAAAAATTGTGACGTGCATTCCTACTTATTATTACACAGGTATAAGTAGTCATATATTGTGCAGAATTCATTGGTTACATCTGAGCCAGGTTCTCTCCTTCTGCCTTCAGTTCCTTACAGTTGATGCTTTACTGAAGACAGGTTAAATATAAAAAAGCAATTGCATGATTCATTAAAGATTCCACTACTGACTTTAAGGTCCAATTCAAGGTACTCTGAGAAAAGATATTTTCTACTAACTTGTCTCCATTAATAAGTCACAGTTAAGGTCACATGTTTGTGGTAAATTGGATCCATAATCCATACCCAATTAAAGATGATTCAGGATGCACTTGTGCT
The DNA here is from genome assembly GCA_032467955.1 of Pseudoxenodon macrops. NCBI lineage: Eukaryota > Metazoa > Chordata > Lepidosauria > Squamata > Pseudoxenodontidae > Pseudoxenodon > Pseudoxenodon macrops. The sequence goes on along the minus strand of JANHFT010001930.1, from coordinate 171,442 downwards.
CTCTGGCCAATCATAAACATTAAGTTACTGCAGTGCACAAGTACCTTTCTTTTTCCCTTTGAATGACTTAAACTGACAGTACTATCAATAGAAAAAACAGTGAGGGAAATTCTTTCAGTTCTAACCCTGAAGCCCTATCATTGAACCTCACTGGCTATGGCTGTAGGAAACCTACTTGAGTCCTGCCTCAGGTGGACTTCTTGTGTGTATGTGTGTGTATGTGTGTGTGTGTGTGTGTGAGAGAGAGAGAGAGAGAGAGAGAGAAGCAACTATATAGCAACACCAG
>JANHFT010001930.1:81240-95941 GCA_032467955.1 Pseudoxenodon macrops | reverse complement strand
TCTCATTCTCTCTCTCTCTCTCACTCTCTCTCTCTCTCAGTCTCATTCTCTCTCTCTCTCCCCGAGATGCAATCTGAACATAGAGCGAGCTTCTTCATCGATTGTTGGAGTTGTTTGCCCACAAGAACTAGATAGCTAGGATAACAAGGAGAGATTCAACCTGGAACTAGATGGCTAGGTAAAGTCTTTAAGAAATTCTTTTGGAGTGGAAGGGTGCCTCACTCTTATTTATTATCTTGGGACTGAAAGAATGGAAACATTAAAGGACAGGCACAGCCAGCCATATTTTTTTCACGTTCCCTCTCGTTTTTAATGCAGCTTACTTGTGTTGGGGTTAGGACATTATTTGTACCGTACTATCGAGCAGTGGTGAAATCCAGGTTTTTTTTACTACAGGTTCTGTGGGCGGGGCTTGGTGGGCGTGGTGTGGCTTGGTGGGTGGGGCATGGGAAGGATACTGCAAAATCTCCATTCCCACCTCAATCTGGATTCTCCAGAATCTGTTAGAACCTGCTGGATTTCACCCCTGCTATTGAGGTGATGAAATTTCATTCTGAGAAAGATAGAAAAATGACTCATTTTATAAAAGTGCACATTGCCAGTTTTTTGTCTTTTTTTTTAGTCTGTAGAGATTCTCAGTCATCGAGGTCATGGTTATCCCAAATGTGCTTTTTCTGTAGGCAACTGGACTTTCTTGGCTTACTCTACAGATGTTAGCTATACAATCTGGGATGAACACCCTTTTGAATGGTGTGGGACTAGGAATGGATTTCCAGAGAAAAAAATGCAGACTACAGGAACCAGAATCACTACTCAGGTGACCCTGAGGACAAAGATAAACCTCCACGTGCTTCAATGAACCTCTAAAAGGATGCAACTGACCAGCTGTCTGCAAGGAATATAAATCCTTCCATTCCCCACTAACCTGTCAGAGCTGAAGAAGCTTCTTGGATAAGAAGCAAAACTCCTTCAAAGAAAAAACAAGAAAGTCCAGTTGCTTCCAGAAAAAGCACCTTTTGGAAAAGCTTGTAATGCATTGCACTGGTTTGAATTATGGTAGTTCCCCAACTTCAGAAACTTCCAGACATTTGGATTTTGAGTTTTAGATATATCCCCATGACTATTGCTGGGAATTTTGGGAATTAAAATTCCAGATATCTAGAAACTACTAACACTGGAAATAGTGGCATTATCAAATTTAAGATGAGTGGACTATAACTCCCAGAATTCCCCAATTCTGGGAGTTAGCATACTATATATTAATACAGATTATATATACATACACATATATATGTACTGTATATATATAATTGTATTTGTTTCTATATAAAATTTATTTATTAAATTTGTTTGCCATCCATCTTGTCACAAGTCTCATATAAATATAAGTTATTTATATATTACTACTTAGAATATTTTTCATTACACATTTGGGCCAAACAGCATTTGGATATAACACTCACTTTTCAGTGGTTATTAAGGCTATTCTGCCCTTTTGTGATTGCAGCTAGAAAAAGTAATTACTCAAGTTTATTTTATTAATTAAATACTAAGCATGCAGATACACCAAAATATATGACATTAAAAAAGAAAAGAAAATGGGAAGTAAAACTTTAAAAAGCATTTAAGGCCTGTGTTCATGGACAGGTCTACATAAGCATTTCAATAAGGAGAGAAGACTATTTGTAGCTCAAGGTTGAACTATAGGGTGCTCTCTGAGCTTGGTGGTTTCCTTGCAAACATTTCATTAACAAACTATATAACATCATCAGTGCTAGAAGGGGGATGGAACTAGAAGATATTTCAATAAGTGGTATCCACATTTCATTGTAATGGTCCATAACTAATCTTCATGGATACTTCCATAAAATTTTAAGATAACTACTCTAGACTCAAGTTCAGGACATATGTTGATATCTTCTTGTGTTATAAAAAGGACATGGAGAATTTGTCCTTTGTTCAGATACCTATTTTGATGTCATTGAAAGAGAGGTCAGACTTTGATTCAAAATAATGTCTTATAATTTAAGTGGATTGTGGCATTCATTTTCTTTCTCACAGCAACAGGTGCATTGTGTGGGTTAAATGAAGGAAAGGCTGGAATTATAATAAGAAATAAATTGGCATTATAATCCATCTAGAATAAGTGGACAGAACCTAGTTCATACTTTCATCTTCTCTCATGTTCAAATAGAAGGATATAATAAAATACAGAATATAGTTTTCTATGATTACGGCCAGCAATCACATTTTTCTTTCATGTCTATAATGGCAATGCCTTAATTTGATCTAAGACATCCGAAAGTTACCTTTGAGAGTCCACTCTTAAAATTGTGATTTCTCTCTTCAGGAGGCAACAAGGTTCAGCAGTACTGTGGGTGAACCCTCATATGCTACCCTGACCATTTGATTGCCATTGGACAGTCAAGAACCTCTGAAAAGTTTAATTAGCTCTGAACCTATTAGCTGCTTTAGGCATGTATGGACACACCTGTTATACCCATATACTGTCCTCAAGGGGCATTCTTCTTTGAACACCAAAGAGAATTCAGAATTTTCAAATGTATCTTTGTTTGCTTATTCTCTGAGCTGCTCCTCAGCTTAGAGAATGAGATCTGGACTATCAGCTGGACAGCAATGGTGGCATTGGAACATTTTGAGGTGAATTAAGAAAAAAAAACTCTTTCCATCTTCACAACGTGACTCTGCCATCACACCTATCAAGTGTTGTTTCAGGCTAATCACTGGGTTCAGAACAGGAAAAACCCAATTGTTAAAACAGCCAGACTTAACAACCAACAGATTGGGAAGGGAAGGGATGAACAGTGAAGCAGAAACCTGAACTGAATTTAGCTCGCTGTCAGAAAAGTGTGATTGACATTATGGCCATTTGCCACTACTGAATTCGAATCCTTCCTCCCTCTTCTTGGCATAAAATAATAGCATTGTAACATCTGCTGTCCATATTGCTTATTGCTGATTTGTATCTTTTCTCTGTTCTGTCTGTTGCAATTCTCTTTTTAAGAATATTAAATATGTAAACATATTAAATATATAAACAGCAGTCTTTAATCTTGGGGAAAAATCTAAATATTGACTACAACACCAAATCCATATCATGTTATTAAGGGATTCAAATAAACATATTTCCATTGTTATCTATCATATTTTTGAACAAAAATTATTTCTTGAATTCCACAAAGAAATATACCGGTAAGTCATTATATAGAATTGAGACAATGATATCCTTGAAAATCCAGGAAGATAAAGTTCTTTCTTCATAAAAAAAGTTGCAAGTTTGATAAAGAAAACTCATAGACTCGTCTGTCCTATAAACATTTTTTCAACAGATTATCAGTTTGTGCAAAAATAGCTATGAGTAAATAACATAGGGGTTCCTTTTGTATCTGTTGCAGTTCCCAGACATTTTTTGTTGTTGTTCTGATTTGTAGGTACACCAATTGTTGTAGGCACTGAGTGGTTTTTCTCTTCTGACTTTGCTGACATCCCTTTTTGAAGGGATGAAAAAATTACTTTTTTCCAGTAAACAAGAAGAATCTTCTTGGAGATTCTGCAAATTAAAAGTAATGTGAAATGTAGATCCTTGTGGGAAAATGGTCCGATCATAACCATATGTCTGTTTTATAAATAAACAAATCAAGCAAGCAAGTAATCCCAAACACATTTTGGACAGCATTCACCGAATATAGAAAAATAATCCACAGAGTCCTAGTGGCACTTGTTATTATTTTCAGTACAGTGCAAACTGGATCAATAGGGATAAAAGATCTAAATGTAAAGGTCTCCAATGATGGCCATTTTGGAATTACTGAAATACATATACAGCATCCTCTTATTCTCTGAATAAAGAGTGAAACTCTCTGCTTTCCTCTTCTTGACCTTGAGTGGGAGCCTGTGGAGAGCATCGAAGTGATGGGCATGAAAAGAACTCAGGAAAATATGTTAACGGAGTGGGAAAATATTAGGAGAAAAATGGCTGTGGCGCTCAGTGGCTAAGACACTGAGCTTGCCGATTGAAAGGTCGGCAGTTCAGCAGTTTGAATCCTTAGTGCCACGTAACAGGGTGAGCTCTTGTTGCTTGTCCCAGCTTCTGCCAACCTAGCAGTTCGAAAGCACGCAAAAAAAAAATGCAAATAGAAAAATAGGAACCACCTTTGGTGGGAAGGTAACAGCGTTCCAAGCGCCTTCAGCATTTAGTCGTGCTAGTCACATGACTACAGAGACATCTTTGGACAGCGCTGGCTCTTTGGCTTAGAAATAGAGATGACATTGCCCCCTAGAGTCAAGAACGACTAGCACATGTGTTAGGGGGAACCTTTACCTTTAGTTTTCTCAATGTAAAGGTAAGGTGGGAGGGGAGTGCTTTTAGACTTGCATGATTCTTATAATAAAGATAGTATTAGTATTCCTGGTTGTGGTTTCCTGATCTAGCTTCTTTGAAGGGATAACACATACACAGGCCTCCCAGTGTACCCAAAACATGTATCTGGTCAGAATAACAGAGTTAGAAGGGCCCTTGGAGATCTTCTAGTCCAACCCTCTGCTCAAGCAGGAAATCCTATACTATTCCAGACAAATGGCTATCCAATCTTTTCTTAAAAACTTCCAGTGATGGAGCTCCCACAACTTCTGAAGGTAATTGTTAATTACCTCTGGTTTAATTGTTATCGCTGTCACAAAATTCCTCCTTAGTTCTAGTTGGGCTACATGTGATCAGGCTACATAATTTTGCTTACAGAAAGGAAAGGTTATCTGCATCTTAAACCTGTAGCAGAAAGTTTTGTATTAAGGATGCAGTGTACATGAAGGAAAGTGTTGGATAAAGAGACAATATTGAATTCTTCTAGTGTATGAAGGGTCAGCATAACCCTGCTTAGATAATGTGCTAGAGATGAGAGGAGATCAAACAGAAAGATTCCAATTGTCAGGGCATTGTGGTGTTAATTGTAATTGCAGGTTGGAATCTTGGAATGCTTAGCTGGTCACACAGGTGATATTAAGTAGAATGGTTCTATATGGCAGAGATGTATCTTCTTTCCTTTTTTTGTTCTATATAAAGATGAAACTCAAAAAATTAGAATGTCGTGCAAAAGTTCATTTATTTCAGGAATGCAATTTAAAAGGTGAAACTAATATATGGTTCCCTTCCCCTTGCCGGGCCGCCATGTCAAAGAGGTTGGGGATTACTGCTTTAGATCACCCACAGGAACACATTGATGGAAAAAGAATGAGAGAAAAGACCAAGGTTGACCCTTAAGTCTCTGTTTCACCTCAGTTGTTGTGGTTTTTTTTAATACATTCAAGAGGTTATTCAGTCTATTAATTCAAGATTAACTTTTCTCTTAAATAACAGTAAGTCTGGACTTCAAGAGAGACAGAAATAATGCTCCCTTCAGCATGTCTTATTATTAAATTGAGAGGGGAACGTGCTTCGAGCTTTTAAAAAATATTTTTCTTAAAGAAAAGCATAACTTACTTTTGTGGAGAATTCCTGCAGCACTTCCTTCTCCAATTCTTACTCTTGTAACCATGAAACAGGTTTGCAATGTCATTCTGTGTCTTACACAACTGTGCTTTGGTATTAGGCATCATGAGAACTTCCTTTCATGGGGATTCTAAATACAGTAAACTTACAGAGGCTTAAAATGGCCTCTGTTTTATGTGAATTCAGCACTGCTGTGTCCAACAAAACAAAACAAAAAATGTGTTTCCTCTGACCAGCTATGGATATCTTACAAATTGGGCAGGCATTACTTTCACTGGAGTTTGATGTCCTCTTGTTACTCTATCACCCGCTGTTCTCCGGCGTCTTCATTTTAAAGACAATTTACACCACTAAGATGAAAAATGTGAAACGAAGCACATCTATTTGAAAGTTGAATGTTATATTGAACTGTGGGACAAAAAAACCAACAACTTTAACCTTAGACTGTCTACCGTTGACCTCATCCCATTCCTAAGAGGTCTGTAAGGGGCATGCATAAGCGCACCAGCGTGCCTACCATTCCTGTCCTAATGTTCCCATGTATTTGTAAAATATCATGTACTCATAACTATGCTTGTACATATTATATATTCACAATCATGTTTATTTTTTGTCTGTAATCTTATACACACTTGAGAAAATAAATAAATAAAATAAAATGGTATATGTAGAGAAAAAAATAATATTCTGATTTTTTTTAAACTAAAACTTACCGTAATTATATTTTTAAAAAGAAAGATAAATAACTAATATTAAGAATAAGGGGGGAAGAAAAAGAAACAAGAAAATAACAAAGCTAAACAGAAAGGAAAAAAGGAAAACAACAACAAAGAAATGATTTCTGATGTTTTTTCACAATAGTTATCAGTATAAATATAAATTGACTTCTTATTCTATGGTTATAGCAATGCTTTAGCATTTTTTTCTCTAATTTGTTTTTTTTAAATAATCAAAACCAATACATCATAATTTCATTTTTCCATGTCATGCAAAAAGTCAAATTGTTTCCAGTCAATATTAGACAATATTTTTAAATCTAATTATAGCTACAGGTACCAATTTGGCCATCTCAGCAAGTTCCATCATCTTCACCATTAATTCCTCCATTGTGGTTAAATCTTTCTACCTTTGTGCAAATAGGTACTTTTGCTGCAGTTACTATATACAAAAACTTTTTTTTTTCAACTGTACATTCTCCTTCACAAAATTCTAATATACCAGAATAAGTTAACCGGTTTATTTTTGGTTATAATTTCTGTTCTATAAAATGTTTCCCTTGATGACAGCCAGAAAGGTATTTTCAGAAACAACTTAGGTTTATATCTGCTCTATACTCTCATTTTGACACATCTAACAAATAGTTTTAAAGTCTACATTAATCCTACTTTTGTCATACCATAAATATCCATGCCACGGAATTTCAGGTCTTGTCCTTCTAACCCCAAATGTTGTTTGTCTAGTTTGTTTAGTTTGGATGAAAAAAGCAATGTTCCTTCTTTCATCCAATGAAACAGCAACTTGGAAAGTATTATTGCAAATCTTTTTGTTACATTTGTTACACCTTATATTTAATTCAGGCTCTCTTTGTTAACCCGACACAAATTTAGATGTTTCATTGTGTCATTGTTTAATTGGTACTTCGGTTCACAATGGATATTATCTGAAATAAAAATAACATTCTAGGCAAAATATTAATTTTAATGACATAAATTCCCTCAGCAATATCAATTGTTTCTTCTTCCATTTAACATATCTTTAAAAAAAATTCATTTGAAGTTTTAACATCTTTCTTTTGAAATAACGTACAATACATATTTCTCATGAATTTATCTCCTTCTCAACTTTAAAACCCATATTATTCATCAAATTCATCAAATTTGTTTGTTCTTGTATCTTCATAGTTTTAGTCAATATCTATGTCTTCTGTTCATGGATCTTAAAACGTTATAATTCACCAACTTCTTTTAATTTTCCCATTAATATTTCAAATTTCTTTAAAGGATGTTCTAAAAACAGCACTAGATAATCTCCAAAAGCCATTATTTGATTGTTTATTTATTTAAACAATTTATTTGTGTCTTTTGTGAAGTATGTACCAATTTTATCCAGTTTATAAAATTCTATTCAAAGTTCATATTTTATCCAATTTATAAAATTCTATCCAAAGTTCATATTTTCCAAATTTTGAAATTAAAAAGTCCATCCCAAATTGTCAAAAGCTTTCTATGCATCTTAAAGAATAGATGAAACTTGTTTTTCATTATGCTGTTCAAAATATTCTACAGTATCCACTATAGTTCTAAAGTTACCTTTTGTCTTTTAGATAAAAAAACATTGATCTTCATGAAAAAAAATGATACCATTAGATGCATTCTATCAGCTAAGATCATTGTGGAGAAATCATAATTATTATTAAGTAGTGTTATTAGTTGATAACTTCTTATTAAATAATGTCTTTTAAGTATTAATGTTATATTTGCAACTTTCTAAATATCACACATCTTTCAAATTCATTATGTTTTTCAAATATTGTAAATGTTCATTCTCAAAGCATTTATAGTAAGAACCCAATGATACATTTGTTCCAAGCACTTTTCCTGGTTTAAACTTTTTTAAAAATAACTCTAAAAAACTCTAATTGTTATAATTCATAATATATCTTTCTCTTTAATTTTTTTAAAAAATATGTCTGTTTTATCCAAGGAAATATCATGTCCTTTATACCGATAATACTGATAAAATGCTTTTTGTATTGCCATATTATCTGTTAGTACAGTGTGTGCCTCTTGAAATTCCAAAATCATTTTCTTTTTAAAATTTATATACTAACAATTTTCCTGGTTTGTTTGGAAATTCATTATTTTTTGCTTGTTCAATCTTATTTCAATCTCTTTAACTGTTAATATGAAAAACTGTTGTAAAAAGTTAATTTGATGAGGGATAGTGGAATTTTTTTTAATTATTTTTTTTCTTTTTATTTCATTCATAAGAATGAACCAGTGTTTTCTCTTGGCACCTTTTTTTACTATTATATTACTTATTTTCATATTAATCCTCAAATAAAATCAGAACTGACACTTGAAGTTGAATTACATGGGCCCAACACTATAGTATTGGGAATTTATGAACCAAATAAAGATAAATCAACTTTTTACAAATTAATATATTTTTTCTTATAAAATGGATATTTAATGGGAGATTGGAATGAAATATGTTCCCCACAGTTGGATAGAACATCTGAAAAAAATATTAAAACTACTCAAGGTAAATTACCAAATGCCTTTCTGATCTGATGAACAATTTAGAGCTAGCAGATACATGATAGACAGAGTAATATTAACACTAAAGAAATATACTTCTTGTTCAGAAAGACAGATCTTTTTTCAAAAATAGGTTTGATTTGGATCTCAAAAAAGTCTAACTACTGAGATTGCTAAAGTAGAGATTTTACCAAAGACTTTTTCTGATCTCAACCCTGCGAGTTTGGTTTATAAAGGGAAAGCTATTGTAATTTTAGATAGAGGTTAAATGCCTTGTTATAGAAAGAAGCAATAGAGAAGAAGAAATTAACACAATTTTTTGAGAATAATCTAAATATAGGTGCTGACTTAAGAATGGTTTGAGATGCAAGTAGAATTTTTAAGAAAGGATAAGGTAAACGGTAAAGGAATTCCTGCAGATTTTACTCTGCTAGTCATTGCCAACTATAGAGAGCAGTTCTCATCTCTATTTCAAGGCCTTTGAGCCATCGCTGTCCAAACACATTTCCGAGGTCATGGGGCCAGCATGACATCATGAAGTGCTGTTACCTTCCCACTGAAATGGTACCTATTCATCTATTCACATTTGCATTTATTTGAACTACTAGGTTGGCAGGAGCTAAAGCAAGATCAGGAACTCATCCAGTCACATGGTGCTCAGGTCTCAAACCTGGGCTGTCAACTTTCCATCCTGGTGCCTGAACACCGTGTTGCCCTTTATGAAAGGATAGCTCATACAGAAAATATAATTGTTTCTAAAAAGGCTTCAGCCTATATGTTTTAATATTGCCATTGCCATTTCAACATTTTACAATATACAGGTGCAGGTAATTATGAATTGGCTAAGAAGTCCCCAGTTGAAGTTCTCTCTTCAGTTATACCAATTACCAGGTGAACAACTTATCTGACTAATTAGATGTTATCCCTCTGCACTTTGGATAGTAAGTATTGATACGTACAACCAGCACAATTTAATAGAAATGTTTCAATGCGATCTAGATTTCTCTCAGAATGATTTATAGCTTGCCTACCTCAACAGTCATCTGAAAGTAGTTGGGGATTTGAAACTATTTAATAAAACTGAGATTAAAATATTTGTAGGCAGTGTTGAATTTGTTAAAGGAATCGATTAATCAACATTCATATAAAGAAGTACTATAGTTTTTATGCCATGTCCCTTTACATTTTGGTCTTTTTTTAAAAAAATAGTCCATTTTTGACCAAATTAAATTACATTTACAGTGTTAGAAATAAAATCTATAGAAATCTGTAGAAATAAAGCATGTCACACTTCAGACCAATAGATGTTCCCTTTTTGGGGCATGAAAGAGGAAACTTTGCACTAAAGGTGTTTTTTCAAGAGGCAACTGGACTTTCTTTGTTTTTCCTTGAAGAATTTTCACTTCTCATTCAAGGAGCTTCTTCAGTTATTTGCAGGAGTTTTTGTTGTTTTAAGATGCCACAGTATTGCGTTGAAAATATTTTAATATTTTACTGAACAACATATATTATAAACTTAAAATAACTTTCCAGATTACCAAAGGGTAGGGGTTGAGATTTGGGGGGTATGTTCTTAAGACTCACTGTGTAATGCCATGAAATTTGATTTTGGAGCTGCAGGAGTAGATATATAACACCATAGATAATTAATTTCTTTAAGCTACCTAGTATTTACATTGGCATTCAAGGAAATAGCAAAGTTATTTTGTTGAAATAACTATTGAATGTGAAAGGAATAAATTTGCAAAGGTCTTGGAAAGTAGACCATGAACTGGGAGGATTTTACAAAGCAAGGATTCCCATCTAGCTGAGTTTGGAGATTCATGAAGACAATTTTCAGTTCATGACCAAACATTTTTATGTGGTGAGTTATGAGGTGTAAAGATGAAAAAGGAATCACAAAGCAATCCAAACCTGACTGCAAATAAAGATGGATATTTTTGGGAAATTACCATGTCTCCAAAATTACAATAATAAATTAATGACACACACCAGAGAACGCTCTGAAATTCCTGGTAAACCATTGCTTTTCAATAACACGTAAGCGTATCCATTACTTAACTCCTCTTGTTACAATCCTCCTTCAATATTTTCCATATATCAGAAAGCAAAAGGCACATAGCAATTTCTCTGCAGACATGCTGTCTTCCTGCTTTTAGCCCATCGAAGCATCAAAACACTCCTAATGCATTGAGACAATTCAGATTCAGTTCTGATTACTTGAAAGGAAAGTTTTCTTCACCTTTGGAAGCCACAAAATCTTACAAACTATTTCTGTTCAACTTGGGATGCAGCCAAACCAAATACACATAATGATGCTGAGCTATTTTAATGGACATTTTTTTCCTGACTGAGTTGAGGGCATCATAGATAAAGAATAGATAAAAATCCACAGTCCCAATATTTCAGGTATTTCTACCTTGTAAAATATTGGCATGTTTATTTGTTATTCTTTTTGTGCAAGATATGTTATTTTTAGACGAATAAAAAAAGCTCCAAAGGTTTGGCCTTATAAATCATTTGTTAAGAAGTGGGCCTATTATACCGCTTAATATGTATGAAATGTTAACACTGAAATATTAATATTTTCCTGAAAGAGAGTGCGAGAGACATGGAGATAAAAGCTCATTGCAATAATCCAAACATGAAATGTTCACAGATTTAAGCTAGATATATTGTAGTCTTCTTATAACATAAAGAAAAACTTTTATCCAGCATAACTTTTAACAGGAAAGGGAGGGAGGGAGGGAGTGGGAGAGAGAGAGAGAGAGAGAGAGAGAGAGAGATGTTGTGTATTTTAAGGGTGAAATGTGTCTCTAAAATTCCTAAAAGTAGTTTTGCTATTTTGCTCATAAACTCTTCATTGCAATTAAAGAAAACAAATAGGCTTAAAAATTTGAGCCACACTCATTTTGGGGATATTAAGTTTAAAAATGACACTGGAGAGTATTATGTAGACCCTATCAATAGAAGAGAATAGCTCAGGGTTGAATTGTGCTGTCCTTGGTATTCTCTGAGTTTGGTTGTTTTTTTGCAGATATTTCGTTACCAGCTAGGGAACATCTTCAGCACTAGAAGGGAGTGAGGTTTTCTCTCTGTTTATATATAGTAGCTAATTGCTAAATGTCTATGGAGCTTCTCTGTCATCCTTGGTCATGGTTGTCCCAAAGGTGCTTTTTCAAGATGCAACTGGACTTTCTGGTTTTTCTTTGAAACTGTTTTGCTTCTCATCCAAGAAGCTTCTTCAGCTCTGCAGTAGATAATCAACGTTTTTCTAGAGTAGCTACTGGTAGTCTGGATTATTTGCATAACTGTCTTGGACAGATTTGTATTTCCCTACCTAAGTTCAGCCCCTCAACTATCACTGAACAGGATAGTTTGGATAACTGGAATGAATGAAATACCCAATATAACTGGTCTCCTGCTATTTCTCAAAAGTTAATCTGCATTCAGTGGAATGACATGCAAAATTTGGAATGCATTTATGAGACAGGATGAAGCAAGCCTTGTTTATTTTTAAAATTGTTAACCTGAAGTGAGACCTACGATGACTATATTCAATCATCTCCAGAAGACAAACAGAGGGAAAATGCATAAGCAGCAGTGCCAAATGAAAGCATATGAATGACAGGACCATTATTATTATTGGACAGATAATAGTTGTTATCACATTGAATCAAATTATCAGAGGAGTCTGTATTGTACTTCTCAAAAAACAAACCCACAGTAACACTAAGTTTGTGGCTGTGTCAAAAACAACTGCATATTGGAGTGTGTTTGAATACTTATCAGTAAGTACAACCTGGAGAAAACTGACACAATAATTATTCATGTCATCAGTGCAAATAAAAGTTATCTTTCAGGCTAAATGGACACATATTTAACAAGCATTGATGCTGTCATCCGGATGGCATATTTGTACTCAAAGCTTTGTCCAAACACCCAGTTCAGTGCAAGAGAAATCCCTTCAAGGCATGGTATTTTGGATGACCTCATATATATTCCATCCTTGGGAACAGAAAGACCCTCGGAGATACAACAATACATTTTCTGATATAAGGTTTCTTCAAAACACTTCTGACTTCTAAGTCGCAGATTGTCTGAGTGAAAGTGTATGAAGATTTTTTCGTGAAACTTAGGTTGAAATAAAAGTCTTGCATCTCTCAAAAAAGAGTTATGGGTAAACTCTGTTGGATAGCCTTTCTACAACTACTTCAAAATATAATCGCTATCTATTTATCCAAAAATACACTGAAGGGACAAATTTCCTCCAATTAATAAATTTTAATCACTATGATGATACTGTAGGCCCATGTACTTGATCCTTACCAGAGGTGGGTTCCTACTGGTTCTATCCAGTTCTATAGAACCGGTAGTAACTTGGCAATGATGTCCCGGAACCAGTCCTGTCGGTGTCTCTGTGGGCCCTGCCATCTTGGATTTTGCTTCTGCACATGCGCAGAAACTAGTTTTCGGTTGCGCACACACAGTTCGAACCTGAGTGAACTGGCAGAAAAAATATCCAGAACCCACCCCTGATCCTTACACAGTATACAACAGGAGGTTAAGACAATAGTGAGTTGGAAGGAAACTTGAACATTTGCCCTGAAATGATTTAGATAACACAAAACCAAATAAAAGTTTTCTTTTGAAAAAAAAAAGTTTAATACTGAACAACTGCCTATGAGAATTATTAAAGCATTTGGAATAATCTGCTGAAGAGGATATGTTTGTGCTTTTTTTCTATGTAGTGAACTGGAATTGATTGCATTGTGTCTTTTACAGTGGTATAAAGGCATTGTTCAGACAAGCTAACAATACCTTTTAGTTTTTAAAGTTCAAGTCATTCAGCTACCTTGCGTAGTCTGATTTAAGATACAAACAAAGGCTACACAAGTGAGCATCTAGTGTCTTGAGCAGCTGATGATAGAGACATATGAGCCATGGTGGCACTGCGGTTAGAATCCAGTATGGTACTTTCAGCTACTTCTGCTGACTGCTGGCTGCAGCCCACCAGTTCAATTCTCACTGGCTCAAGGTTGACTCAGCCTTCCATCCTTCTGAGGTTGGTAAAATGAGGATCCAGATTGTTGGAGTAATATGCTGACTCTGTCTTAAAGGGGTTTTTAAAGCACCGTAAAGTGGTATATAAGTCTAAGTGCTACTGCTATAAAGGAATTAAGAAATTATCCTTCAAGCATCATCACTAATACCTTATAGTAGAAATGGGAACCAACCACCAACCTAAATCCAAATATCAGGCTTCTTTCCCATTTTCCCGGGCTCACAGACACAAAGCACTTGCCTTCTCTTGTCTCTTAAAACCTGCTGGATAGGGACAATTGATTAGGAGGGAATTGTAAAAGTTCAAGAGTTTTTTTAAAAAAATCCCTTTATCTCTTGTTTGATGTAATAAAAACATTAAGTTCCTATCTTTGGACTGCATACTGAAATATAACTATTTGTGCTGCACAGCACTTTGAAAATAATTCAGGACAAAAATGTGTTTCCTTCTTGTCTTTGACATCCTGGAGTTCAAATTGTTTTAGATTGGTTGTTTGGTATGGGCCTTAGTAGAAAAATGCGCACAAGTTATAATCTTACCTTGTCACCATACAAAGGTCTTCAAAATGTTCAAGGTTATTTCTCCAGCAGTTTTTTTGGAGTTATTGCTTATTTGATGCTTTTGTTGTTCTTTCTGCGTCTAAAGCTGGAAAAGCCTAAACTTTGACATCTATTTTTCCCCTATACATTATGTTCTTCTGGAAATTCAGTTAATAATGAATCTAAAAAGAGATTTACATGATTGAATGAGAAGACCTCTAGTTTCCTCTGGATTCTGGAAAAGATTATCAAGTAATGAATCAGAGAACACCTAGAAGCAAACAAAGTAATAACCAAAAGCCAACATGGGTTTGTCAAAAACAGATCATGC
>JANHFT010001930.1:62092-72664 GCA_032467955.1 Pseudoxenodon macrops | reverse complement strand
CTTTCTTTCTTTCTTTCTTTCTTTCTTTCTTTCTTTCTTTCTTTCTTTCTTTCTTTCTTTCTCTTTCTCTCTCTCTCTCTCTTTCTTTCTTCCTTTTCCTTTTTTCTTTCTTTCTTTCATTTGATTTATGTGCCACTCATCTCATATAGAGGCGATTAAGTGCTGACTAGAGCTACATTTTATGTAGAAAGTTTGGGCTGATATTATTATTATTTATTAATTTATTAAATGTATATAGATATATAATAATGATATACTTGCAATCCATTTGGTAAAAAGGCCAAATAAAAAAGCGACATAAAACAATAAATGAAACAGACGTTTTCTCCGCTAGGAAATGTGGTTATTAACCATTCTCTGTTACTATCCTCTCTTGCGTCTTCAGATTCCGATTCTGTGGCATCTTGACTTTTGTACGGCGATATGTGAATTAAGAATGTCATCTGTCAGATCAAAATTCTGAGAATTACATGACCTTTGGCATTTCCTATTCTAATTAACATTGTTGTGCCTATAAAAAAATTAAAAGAACGATTAAGAAAGGGTTAATTGTTATTTACTAATATTTCCCCTAATTTTCCTTCCAAAAAGGAAGGCATTTGACAGCCTGTTATTAATTTTCAAATTACCTGAGGGCTTCAGATGCTTAAAATGCCACATTATTTTTAGCTACAGCTGTCAGACAAAAATAAATGTCTTGAACTTTGGCATTTGTGTATACATTTACAAGAACAACTCTGCTTCAGTTGTTTCCCTAAGGATTAGAATATCAAGTACTCTCAGCTATTTCTAGTTTATTTTGCATGATGCAACAGAAAAGCAGCCTTATGGAATAGGAAACTGAGTAACTGGTCAAATCATGACAAGGTTACATAATCCGTTCACATAATTTGTATTGCATGGTAGAGAGCATTTATCGATAAAAGGATGCAAACTGATATGAATTCAACTAAAAATGAAAAAGCTCCATGCAGATAGTCCTTGACTTTAGAATAGAATAGAATAGAATAGAATTCTTTATTGGCCAAGTGTGATTGGACACACAAGGAATTTGTCTTTGGTGCATGTGCTCTCAGTATACAATTGTCTTGTTAGACTGTGCAGTTTGACACTGATAGCTGAGAAGAATCTAGAGCACATCATAAATAGACATTTCCTTCTTGCTCTGGTTCTGTATGGTGGTTTCCTGGCCTTTCCTGTTTTTCTTTTTAATAGAATTGGGTACTTCCAAAGTCTTAATCCAAATGTCACAGAAGATCTCGCAAACTTTGTCAACATTTACTCTCTGACAACTGGGAATAACTCCGAGGATTTGCTGTATTGTGTACTGAGCTATTGCTGACTTGCAAATAAAAAGATGAAAAGGACCACTGTCAGCCCTATAAGGACAGGCAAACATGGGAGCAATGGTCATCTTGCATACATATATGTGGTCTTCTCTCTGAATTTCCAGATCTGTCACTGAAGCCTCTAGCTCCTTCAGTTACGGCAATAGATCAAGATGTATGGGTGTGTTAGCCCACCCAACTACCTACATAAAGATTCCTCCAAGGTTGGCTTCTCTCCCAGATCCCAAATGAGTTCATCCCTTACTGAGTAAATTCTTTGCCTGCTGTCCACTGCCTCTTCTTTTTTTTCTCTCCTCCTTCATGTCAGCAAATGATGAGTGAGAGCAGTGGGCAGAAAATTGGTGTGAGATCTATTTTTGGGTTGTCTGCTCAATTTGCAGTGAGGAATTGCTCTTGGGAATGTGTTGAGTAATGAGAGAACACGAGGACTAAGAGAAGAAAAGCAACTGCCAAGTCCCAACCCTGGCTTTAAGTGTTCTGTGCAAACCACTTAATTGTGATGTGGAAACATAGGAGAATGACCGTCTCTCTGCACATAATGCTTTTTTTAACTAGTAATGAAGAAGCATAGATAATTCCTTGTCCAAAGATTTGATAGCCAGTGTGAGTGTGGAGTAGTGAGTAAGGTGCCCTCACCTACAATAGAGGAAAACCAAGTTTGACTCCACTCTCAGTCCTAATACCATAGCACCAATAGTAACAGACACTTTGGGTGCAATCCCAAAACAATTGAAGCACCACTTGCATACTATCAACATTAACAAAATCACCATTGGTCAATTGCAAAAGGCAGCATTACTTGGAACAGCTTACATCCTACAACAAGACAATCAAACAATATTTGCCCATGCAAAGTCCTTGGTGAAGACTGGATAGGCAGACAAAGTGCCAAATTCTGAACAGCTGGCTGACTATGTGACGAACTATAATAATAATTTTTAAAAGGTCATGCTTTAAGGCAAAAGCTTTTCATATCTAGGATGTTGGTTTAACGAACAGAGAGGATAATTCAAGAAAATGCAAATCATAATATCCAAATGGTTGTTAGTTGCCTGCTCAACTCACAATGGAGGAAAAATAATAATAGTTAGTTGCAACTAATTTGCAACTAAGATATTGAAAACAATTGAATATGGAATGCAGGAATATATTCAGTCTATCTGCTTACAGCAATAGCATTTACACATATATACCGCTTCACAGTGATTTACAGCCCTCTCTAAGCGGTTTACAGAGTAGAATATTAGCCCCAACAATGTGGGTCCTCATTTTACCCAACCTTGGAAGGATGCAAGGCTGAGTCAACCTTGAGCCAGTGAGAACTGAACTGCTAAACTGCTAGCAGCCGGCAGTTTGCAGAAGTAGCCTGAAGTTCTGCATTCTGACCACTGTGCCGCCACAGCTCTATCATCCAGAAATGACCAGTGCAAATTTTTAAGTTTAATTTCTGGTAGGTAAATAAGGTAACAGTTGATGAGGAAATGTGCACAACCATGCTAGAGTGCTTATGGTGAAATCTGTAGCAAGTTTTTGGAGACCTTGGAAATTGACTGAAAATTAGAATGAGCTATTTAATGCTAAATGTACACACAGGGTTCCATCCAGCCCCAGATTCTGGACCCATCTCATACAAAATACCTTCCCATATTCCAAGTCATGTATTACACATCTCATTTTATTACTGAAAGGGCTGGTTGCCAGCAATCTTCCACATTCCTCATTCCAGCTTTTCCTAATACAGTTTGGTATTGTATAAGCCATACATCAGTGGTGAAATCCAATTTTTTTTACTACCAGTTCTTTGAGCATGGCTTGGTGGGGAATAGCAGAGAAAGGATACTGCAAAATTTCCATTCCCTTCTCACTCCTGGGGGAAGGATATTGCAAACTTTCCATTCCCTTCCCACTCTGAGACCAGCCAGAGGTGGTATTTGTTGGTTCTCCGAACTACTCAAAATTTCTGCTACCGATTCTCCAAAACCTGGCAGAACCTCGCAGAACCTGCTGGATTTCACCCCTGCCATACATAGGTTGCTTTGTAAACTACTTTAACAAACAGTTCATAATATCATGTCAAACAAATCATATCCTTCCTGTTCTTAAAATAGATAACTGGATTTATAAATCTGGAAAGCCTCCTTTTCCAATTATAAGTCTCAACTGTGCATTAGGAATCCGCACAATCCAACATAAAGAAGATAAAACAAGATTAAAATGTTAAACCAAATAAGAAGACCAAGCTAGAGGGATATTAGACCCATTCACAGAAGGAAATTCGCTGAAATATGACTGTGGGTCAGGTATTTAGTTTCTTCATCCTGACTGAAGGACAATTTCTTTTAAGAGGCAACTCAGAAATGACATAATTCCATTTCTGCATTACTGTAACTCCTCCTAATTTTTAGAGCCCTTCCAGTTATATAGCACCATAGCTGGATGAAACAATATTACCCAGAACTAACAAGATGATCTGATGATTGGGAATTACAAAATGATGATTACAGGAGACTGAAACAATCAATCTTGAATAAGAAAGGATTTTTAAAAGAGGTCACCTAACTGTACAGAATTTAAGATCCCAGTGGCTCCATGATCACTTAGGTGGTCCCATATTCACAATCTGTTCCAAGAAAATTAGAATTTGGGACACAACCGAGAGATGATCCTCTTTGAAGACGATTATACAATATAAAATATAAATACACTCAAAAGGGTAACAGGTGGTTAAGCGTAGCAGGAAAACACCGATCCAAATCCGCTCGGGGACAGAGGCTTGCTGCCTGCCTGCCTCCGGCGAGCGCCGTCCATCCCCTGCTGCCAGGAGCCCCTGAAGCTTCCCCTCCGCCACCGCTGCGCCTCGCCTTGGCTTCCCTCGCCGAGCGGCGGTTACCTCGGCCCGCATCTCTGCGTAATGACGCGCGGGAGGCAGGCAGGCAGGCAAGGCTTGGGTGGGGAGAGGAGAGGAGGGCGAGCGCGAAGGAGGTGGGCAAAGCACGAGAGCAGGAGGCGGAGAGGAGCCGAGCAAGCTTTTAAAGCGACAGACGAGCCTCCCCTTCGCCCAGTGCTTGAGCTGCGGCAGGAAAGGCAGCGCGGGCGGGCAGAGCGCCGACGGCAGCAGGCGCCGGACTGGACTCGGATCTCTTCCCTGCCTGGCCGCTCTCCGCCCCCGGGGGAATCCTGGGCGATCGCAGGGGAGGGGACGCGGAGGGACCCCGCCGGATCGGGCGCTTCTCTCCACCCATCCCAGCTCCGCCCAGCTCAGCCCAGCCCAGCCCAGCCCAGCCCGCTCCTTGGCGCCCTCCTCCGCCGGCTCAGCCGCCTTCTCCGCTCTCGCCGCGCACCATGCTCGGGCCGGGGCTCCGCGGGGTGCAGCCGCTGACTTTGCCGAAGTTGCCCTGCTGGTGCCTGCTGCTGGAGTGGCTGTGCTGGGCAGGGGCGCGGGGCCAGCAGGAGATGTACGCGCCGCACTCCATCCGCCTGGAGGGGGACATCACCTTGGGCGGCCTCTTCCCGGTCCACGCCCGGGGCCCCAGCGGCGCGCCTTGCGGGGACATCCAGCAGCAGGACGGCGTCCACCGCCTGGAGGCCATGCTCTACGCCCTGGACCAGATCAACAGCGACCCCGAGCTGCTGCCCAACGTCACCCTGGGCGCCCGCATCTTGGACACCTGCTCGCGGGACACCTACGCGCTGGAGCAGTCGCTCACCTTCGTCCAGGCGCTCATCCAGAAGGACACCTCCGACGTGCGCTGCACCAACGGCGAGCCGCCCGTCTTCGTCAAACCCGAGAAGGTGCTGGGAGTCATCGGCGCCTCGGCCAGCTCCGTCTCCATTATGGTGGCCAACATCCTCAGGCTCTTCCAGGTAGGACGCCTTGCTCGGGCGGCAGCTCCAGCAGCAGGTGGTCGGCGAGAGCCGAGCGCCCGGTTGGAGACCCAGGGCTCTGGTGGACGCGCAATTGCACAGAGAGAAAGATCCATCGAGCGTGCGCGGGAGCGCTCTCTGGTCGCGTTTCACTGACAGGGTGGTTGGGAAATGTTGCCTAAGCCCCCTCCCCCGCTGGCCAGGCCGTTCTCTGAGGCGAAGGCACCAACTCCTTCAGGGTGCAGGGAATACAGAGGATCCCCAGGCTACCCGCCTGCAGTGCCAGTCCTCCGTCTGCTTTCGGGCCCACGCTCCTATCTCCAGGTAGTTTTTGCTCGTCGACCTGCCTTCCCGGTTTCTCTTTTTTGCTGGCTTTCCCTTTCGCGTGAGAAAAGCCGAGCATTTTTCGAAGCTGCCTCCTGGACTGGCATTTCCTAGGCTTATGGTTCCAGGTTCCAAAAAAAAAAGAAAAAGCAAGCCATATATGAATGGTGGCGTTCGCGCGTAAAGGAGTTACTGGGGATGGAGACCGGTGAAGAGACGCGACGGGTTGATCGCAATGTGGTTCGCGTTCGGCTAGAGACTTGGTAAAGTCTCCTTGGTAAAGACTACGACGGTGCTTCTGCCGTAGAATTTTCCTTCTCACCACCGAACAGGCAAGCAACTGCCGGTGGTCTCTTACCGCAGTTTCTAAGGAACAGGCCGCCTTCTGGGGGGGGGGTTACCATGCTCAATTACTCTCAGGGCTTCGGAAGAACGGAATACAGCCGTTCTTTTAAGTTAATGGCGTTGCTTATTCTCCTTAACTTCCCTGTAAGCATTTGGCGGACTGGGGAGGGAATATTAAGTGAACTTCAGAGAATGTCGTCAGCCACGCGTGCTGGGATACTTCCTCAAGGGGCGTGCAAATTGGTTAACCGGCAGAAAGCTCAATGCACATACACTCCAATGCGCAGGCAAAATGATGGCTAGAGCGACCAGGAGGGCAATTAGCCCATTCAAAGTGTCTTACATCTAATGAGACACTTTGTTATAGCGGTGGGTCTTCTAATGACAATCCAAATCTCTTTCACTTCAATGCTTCCCGAGCTTGATCTGTTTCTCTGGCAACGTAAGCCCAGTTTAGCAAGTTGCTTCAATAAAGGAAGAAGCGTTCTGTAACGCCTCCCTCGAAAGGAGCGACCTGGGAGGAGCAGGGCGTGGGTTGCAGGGCGTGGGATAGGTGGGGCTACAAAACCTTTATTCCACGTGGCTTGTCTTATTATCGCCCGCGCCTCGCTTCCCAAACCGAATTCCAACACACACACACACCGGGTGCTAAGATTCCGCAATTGCGTCGAAACAGTTGCCAAAGGAAGCGGTTTTCTTTTCCTCCGAGACTCCCGAGTCTGCGTCGCGGTCTGAGATGAAAAGTACGCTGTCCCGCATACTTCGAAATAACAAGCGGTTCGAAGGGTTTGCCCGACTGGATTCAGTACCGATTCTCTCAAATCATGAGCCTGTGTTTTAAGTGAGGAGACTTTTCATTTTGAATGGCAACCCACCCACCAATCCCATTCCCCCCTCCGCCCCGCCCCAGAAGCTTTCTGAGACTCACAGAGCCCGGGGTAGAAACTGAGACTTGGGGAAAGGTTGCCAGTGTGCGCCGAATTTGCTTCACGCTAGGCGGAGACCGAGAGCCTAGCTTCGAGTCCTGCTTTGAGGAGCAGGGGGGAAAAAAGAGCGCTTTGGGCGGGCGGAGAAAGGCAGCCACTTGTAACTTGCGCGGCATAGGCGAGCTCCGGCGGTGGGGCGCTGTCCACCTCCATGGTCCTGAATCTGTCTGGATCCTCCACTAAATCTCCCTTGCTTTCTCCTCACCTTCCCTTCCTGACCTCGATTCTGAACACCTGTTCTGGCCAGGGAAGCGACCCGGAGAGGCCTCCCGTTGCGAAAGAGAAGCGTCTTGGCTCTACAGAGGAGGAGAGAGGGCAGCTTTGCCATCCCTCGGATCTTTACACTCTCCTTCGTGCCTTAAAAATAGGCGTTTCCAAACTTGGCAACTTTAAGACTTGTGGACTTCCACTCCCAGCCAAATTCTTGGGAATTTGGGACTTGAAGTCCAGTCCACAAGTCAAGCTGCCAGGTTTGGAGTCCCCTTCCCTAAAGCAAGAGAGGGAAGGGCTTGAAACTGCTTCCCTTTGCTGCTTGGCCTCAGGGCTTCGGGATCTGCTGGTCTGTTTGTGCATGTTTTCTCTGGAAAATATCTTGGCTGACCTCATGCCATTCCACAAGCAATATTTGGGGGAAAATAATTTGGGGATCTTGCATTGATCCTAGCAGACGTTCCTTAAGCCAACAGCCTTGGGCAGATTGTTTAGGCTAGGCATGCAAAACAGGGTTAGAGTCTGTGTGGTTGATCTCACACAATGATTGATGGATTGATTATGTGCCACCAACTCTCAGGAGGGTCTCACAAATATGAATTGCTTAACTAGTATCTGACCAGAAGAATGATAGGGATTTTTTAAAAAGACCACAGATGTATTAATAATGCCATACTGGTTACTGGTGTTTGAGGAGTTGTGTAATCCTTCCAAGAGTAAGAGTCACCTGGCCAGATGCCTTGGGATGCAGCCAGATCTGTTCCAAGACTCTGGCGACTCTTTCTGGTGTTGAGAAGTTTACATCCTCTCAAGACCAAAGTGAGCATTCAGTCTCAAGAGCATTCATAAATATTCTAGAAGATCTCGCCTGTACTTACTGAACTGCAAACGAATCAGCCACATTCACACATACATATTAATTAGCTCTGCAAATTTCCAGTATGGAGTAAGCAAAGGATCCTAGAATTATGTGTGTGTGTGTATGTGTGAAAACAGTCAAGGTGGCAATTGCAGCCCTGTGATCTAAACCCAATTCTTTTTCTTTGTGCATTGACGTTGCATGCACCGTCAAAAGGGACATGTTTATACAATGCTGCAGGTACCATCACCTTTCGTGTCCCCCATGAATGCTGCTGTTTGACTAACATCTGTTGGGTTCAGATTGCAACCAGCTAATCTCATACTGAAACAAAAGCAAAGACAGCTCTTTCTCCAGTGTCCTGTTTTTCCCATGTAAAAATGAAACAGTTTCACAATGGCCCCAGCATTCTGGATATTACATAATGTAGCTTCAGGTCAAGCAGTTCAATTTACTGTTCCTGGCAATTTTTGTGTGTGCAAAAGATACTGAGAATGAGCTCTGTTCTCTTTGAGTCCCAGGTAACTTTGGTAGAGCAATGACAGGAAGGAACAGAAAATGCTGTCTGGATTGCTCTGACAGATTATGAATATTTTAGAAATCAGGTACCCATTCCTGTAATTGGAGGTTGATGTCTTGTCATTATTCACACTCTGCTCTTGAAACTCTATGCTCCCTTCCCTACCATATTGCCACATTCGAAAGAACAATGAGCAATGAGCAATAATTGACAGGAAGCAAAAGATGAAATGGAGCACAGGTACTAGAGAATAGCTGAGTTTAAATATAGCTGGGCTTAATTTTTCTATAGGCTTTGCTAGATTTTTGAATCAATGGTTTAGGTCAATATGAAAACAGTTAAAGAAAACTTCCCAAATGTAATTTTTCCATGAAGCCATAACTTTAAGAGCCACAGCGGTGCAGTGGTTAGAGTGCAGTACTGCAGGCTACTTCTGCTGACTGCCAGCTGCCTACAATTTGGCAGTTCAAATCTCACCAGGCTCAAGGTTGACTCAGCCTTCCATCCTTCCGCGGTGTTTAAAATGGGGACCCAGATTGTTGGGGACAATATGCTGATTATGTAAATGCCTAGAGAGGGCTCTAAAGCACTGTGAAGCAGCATATAAGTCAAAGTGATATTGTTATTGCAATTAGAAACATTTGCAGCTTAAGGGTGATTTTGATTGAGTATTTTGACATATAGTCAGGCTTACTAAATCAGTGCAACTGAAAAACGTAAACTGTTTGTAATCTGTGGTTTCTCACATGCTGGTGTCTAAAACTGCTTGGAGAGGACTGTAAAAACACTGTGAAGCTGTATATAAGACTAAGTGCTATTGCTATAACTTTCTAAGTAGGCTTGAGCACACTACTCAGATTAAATTTCAGTTACAGCAGCTCTGCAGTTTGGGTATAATGTAAGGATATGCATCATCATCAATAATTTGTGATTCAGTTTTGTTTCTGGATAATTCAAGCATACAAATTCAATTGGACATCCAAAAACTGATGCAGAACTTTTAAGAGAATCGTAACTATAACAGGCAGTATGTATAACACTCTGACACATACACACCAAAAAAACCAGGGGTTACTGTACTGTCAGTACTCATCACACTGTGCTCTGGAACCTCCATGCTTTTCTTCCTGCTGTGTCTTTATATTTCAGAGAGAAATGAAAAGAAATTGCCATGAGGAGAAAGGTGACATGTAGCACCACCCTTGGAGCAGCTGAATGTTGTGTTGGATACAGGACAAGCAGATAAGGCAGGAAGAAAGACAATGGTTTTTCATAGCAGTATTGCCATGTGTTATGCCATAGTTTGGAGTTTAGCTGAAGGAAGGCGCAAAGGAAGTCCCAAGCAAGACTTTGCTGCCTTTCCCACCACGTTATCTAAGCAAGGAACTCTCACGTAATCTCCATGGCTTGGATATAATGATGCTAACTGTTTGTAGGCCTTTATAATAATTGTGACCTCTGATGTTGAACAGGGGTTATCATTGCTGAGTGTGACATAAAACATAACTATCAGGCATTCTTGGAGATACACATACATGTTCATCATGATCCCTTTAAAAAATATGTGGAATAAGTAAATGAGTTTGGCTAGAACGAACATTGTAGTGAAAACTTCCATGTACTTTCCAAAGAAGTGGAGTTGGTCATTCGTGTTGCCGCAAGTCATACAGTGTGGAATCATCAAGTGATCTTTTTGGGAGCATGACATTTTCTCAGACTGTCACCTGGAATTGAGAAGTCCAAAAGGATAGAATAGAATCCTTTATTGGCCAAGTGTGATTGGACACACAAGGAAATTGTCTTTGGTACATAAAAGAAAAAAAAAGAAGAAGAAAATACATTCATCAAGAATCGTAAGATTCGGAAGTCTGGTCTGTGACCTCTATGCCTGGCTCTGAACTCTTCCTGTCAGAGGGTCTGAATTTGGACCCTAGCCACCCCGTAGGACAAGCATAGGGGGACCGCTGAACAGGTAAAGGGGAGCTGCATCTCCCCTCCCTGACTTGGAAAGCCCCCTCAGCAACGACTGGGTGCAGCGACAGCAAACATGGCTGCCATGAAGCCAAAGATGACCAGAATACCCAAGACAGCAGTATCAGAAAAAGTGAGTGGCTT
>JANHFT010001930.1:28644-40085 GCA_032467955.1 Pseudoxenodon macrops | reverse complement strand
TATACCGCCCTTCTCTCGAAAGACTCAGGGCGGTGTACAGCCAGCAATAAAAACACACAATACAAAAATTAAAAAAAACAAATTAAAAAACAAATATTTGCAAATCTGGCCCTATTTAAGATCCCCTTTTTTAAAAAAAAATAAAAAATTAATTATGAAGTCTAAGTGCTATTGCTATTGTTATAATCTGTCAGATACTCCTAGAGTTTCTGCATTCCTTCCCACAGAAATGGACAAAGCATTGTTCTCAGCCAGAGGAATTTCTTTATCCTTTCTCAGGCAAGCCCGTCCCCCTTTCTATATGGCATAGTTCTAGTTTCCTTACTTCCTGAATGAATCTTTCCCTTCTCTACCCCACCCTTGGCTGCTCAACTCACTCTTTACAACTATATTATTTTTATGATCCTTCCACACTACATTGTTATAGTACTTACTGTGCATTATAGACCAATGCTCATGTTTTGAATACTTCCTTTAAGTGCAGAATTAATGGTAGTGCTGGTGTGGCTAAAGAACGCCCCCCCTTTGATAGTTGTCTTTCTTTTGTCTAGTCATCTACAGATAGCATTTTACTGAGCCAACTCAGTGCACTGAAAAAAAAAGGGAATTTCCCCCCAATACATTTTCTTTAAAAATGAAGGGTTAAAAAGAAATTGAAGGGAAACTACAATGATCAGTTTTCTGCAGACTACTGGGTGTAGAGAGGTTGCTCAAACCACAATAACAGAAGCCTAGAAAAAAAACATAGAATAGGTTAGGCTAGCATCATCACAGACCTCATAACTTTAAACTTTCTTCTCTATTCCCTGTATGAAGAGTTTAGGAAAATTCAAAAGCTTTCATACCATTATTATTTTTTTGGTATTACCCAACTATGGATTTTGGAGCTCCAACTTAGCTGATAATATTTAGGTCGTCTTATTGGATCACTAATTGAGAAAACAGACAGTACAAATAAATGAGAAATTATTACAGTCGATGGATGTAAACAATGACAAAGCTGAACATCTGGTCTGGACCACTATCTTATAAACTGATTATGAACAATCTGGAGATGGCCATATTTGTGGCCATCTCCACAAGGAATTATTTGAAGTGATTCAAAATTGAATTGTGTGCAAAAAGAGTATCTCCAAATTGGAAGATATTCCAGATAAGTTGTTTATGGTAGCTAATTGAGGTTTATCTAATGATATGAAACAATAGACAGTTCAGGACCAATGACACAAAATTCTTAGTATGGTTACTGTAAATAAGGGCACTTGCTCCAGAAGTAATGATGTTCACAAACATGGAAGATGAAACTAAGCATCATTATAGTCCTTGTGAAGAACATAAGCAGAAGCACATTATAATACTCCTATGCTGGTTGTGGATTTTCTTGTCAGTGTCTTGTTGGACACATTAGGAACAATGCTTGGTTATAGGTAGTTTTGACTAATGATCACAATTGGGATCAGTGTTTCCAATGCTAAGCAAAGTGATTGTTAAATGAGTCATGCCCAATGTTATGACCTTTTCTGCCATGATTGTTAAGTGAATAATTGCAGATGTTAAGCGAGTCAAACAAAATGGGCTTCCACCATCAACTTGGCTTGTTGAAAACTGACTGTAAACATCAATCACACACAAGACTTGTCATTACTTGTAAATACATGCTGCTTGCCAAATGCCTGAATTTTGATCACGTGACCATGAGGATGCTATAGGGGCCGTAAGTGTGAGGACCAGCCATAAGACACTTTTTTTCAGTGCTGTTGTAACTTGAATGGTCACTAAACAAATCAATGACTTTAATTGATTTAATTATTGTAATTAATTAATTCAATTAAACTAGACTGTGTTATGAAGCTATTTGCCTGAATAGCATCAGACCAAAGACCCTGATGCTGTTGGCTCTCCATATTAATTAGCATGGAATTTTTCCATCCTATCCTAATAAGTCATTGGGATTCATTAAAGGCAATAATTTATGAGTGAACTGGAATTTGAATTCATAATTTACTGTGTTCATGTATACAACTGTCCAAGGATAGGAAATAGGTTTTCTCCTGTCAAATTCCAATCAAGAAGCAAAATAAAATGGCGTATTTCATGAACAGAATACAGACTTCTTTGCTACTATTTGCTAAGTTAAATACCTGCTCTGAATTTTCCATGTATATAATCCAAGTGGAAGTGCTTTTAACTATACTTTTCATTTGTAGTGTGAAACTTTATTTGAAGAGGAGAGAGAGAAGTTGTTTATGATGAAATATTCCAGTTAAGTGATTAAGAAAACATAAAGTGTTTTACTAGCTCAAGTGCCAGGAGGACGATAGTCCATAAAGAAGATTAAAAGGGTTAAGCTTGCTGTCAATCAAAATGATGCAGCCCATTTGCTTTTCAAGCAAGTCTATTTGCTATTGAAATGAGTCTGCTATCAAATCATGACTTTTAACTGCTCCGTGCATGCACAAAATGTCTCTTGTTTTACGTTAGCCTTCTGTCGCGTCTCTGCTTTCAGCAAATGGAACGATAATTCAAATCGCATTTACTGAATCCAGGAAAAATGAATTGGGCCTGATTTGTCATAAACACTCAAACATTCAGCAAGCAAGGATAAGCAGGCCTGATTGAAGGATTCAGACTTATCTCACGTGATTCATCTGGACTCCTTGTAAAGAATTCTTAAACGACAGAGACGGCTTGGTATATGTATTTCATGTGGCAGAGGACTATTAGGCTAATACCACAAATATTCAGCTTGAAAGGGAAAGATCGGCTGCTGATGACAAGTGAAACTACATTGCCTTGTGTAGTTGTCAAAACAGGGCTGTGATGGAAATCAGAAACAAATGTCTAGTCCTGTTCTGTCTCTTTCCCCACCATCAGTGGAGAAAAGATCCATATGGCTGATACAAAAGTTAAAAGAAGCAAAGGCAGAGTTAGTTTGGCAATCAAAATATAAAGAGAGTCCTATTTTTGCTCCTCTGAGCAAATGCATTGTATGCATTTTAAGAGAGAGTCCAGCTTTCTGAATGTTTCCTTCCCCCCCCCAGATGTCAGTATTTTATTGTTGAGGGAAGCACTCCCCCTCCTATATCAAAAGAATGAAATATTTTGAGGAATATTAAAAAAGGCAGATTATATTTCCCAAAGGGAGAAATGGAAAAAGATGTTTTTAGAGGCAGAAAGCAACCTCCACTTAGTCCACAGCAGATGTCAGGATTTAAGAGATACAGAGCTTATTGAAAGAAGACAAGTATCAAGATAGTTCTATTCATAAGCAAATACCCTCATCCAAGAGCCAAAACAGGACGAAAGCCATTAAGCCATAATAGGAATTACCCAACACTCGTTCAGAACAAAAGTCCCTTCATTGCATCACCCTCAGAGCAGACTAAACTTCAACCAAGCGTAGCTCAGACAAACACATAGGATTTGTAGTTTGCCTATAGAGCCAGCTGTGACCTCTCCATAATCCCTACATGGCCCCATAGGAGTTTGACAACAGCCAATAGAATACATGTCCTTGCACAGGAATGGGAAGCTCAAGTCCAAAGTCCAAGAGAAGCTATTAAAAAACCCTCACTCTGAATTCCATTTTGTCATCTGCCCAGAACCACCAATGTGGTTCTGCTTCATCATTAAACATCTTTCCTATCAGCCTCCGTGTTTCCAGTGTCTTCCTCCCAGTTTGGAACTGAACCAGATGGATATTTCTTCCCACAATGTTAAAGACCTCTATAATTGATTTTTTATACTATTCGATACTAGCAAATTGACATAATTATTTTTTCACTGTATGCATCTCTCTATCATTATGCAGCTTTCCTAGCAGCCAAAGACAACTTGATTTGAAAATCTATATATTTGATTTTGATTATCCTTAAATGAGGATTACTGAATATGGCCCCTACAAGTTTTGAACTTGGCCTCCAGAACCCTGAATATAATATTTAAACATTAACATTATTGAATTAATGAGATTTTAATTAACTAACATTTAGCTCCAGGGGACGTTTTCTCCTTGACCTTATTTATTTGTCCTGCTTTCACTCAGTTTTTAAAATCTTTTCTCAGCTGGAAAAATACGTCCTGCCCTTGCCTTAATCCCATGGGGCGCAGCACAGAAAACGCTCTGTCTGTCATGCCTATATTTCGTCTACATCGTAACTAAAAGTTATCCTCAGCTCTCTTCCAAAAGGATGTTCCCTTCCCATTTAATGATATTGGCTGGTGGATTAAATGAGAAGAATCCATGCATGTTCTATCCAGGTCTGATATTTTTAATGTGTCAGAGAGAAAGAGATTGAGGAGTAAAAGAGTAGAAAAGAAAAGATGGACAGAATAAAATGCATTCTGTCTTACGTCATAAATGGTGGGTGTGCATGCATATGGATTAGACAAGTGTTCCGTGATTTGAGCCATTCTAATTAAATTAAGTTGGTTTAAATGTCATATGGCCTACTTCATAGAAGAAAGTCTTATCTGCATATGCTTAAAGGTAAAGTCCAGTATGAAAAGTCAGCAGAGGCTTTGTTGATCATCAACAGCTTTTGAACTGTAAATATTTAGGTTACAATTTATTTCAGCTTGTCAAGTATTTAATTTATTTCTACATAAATTCTGGCCCTCACAAATAGGATTCAAATAGGTCCCCCATTTTTAACGGGACATATGTTGCACGTTTATCAGAAGAATAAGATTTATTTGATATGCTTGTATACAGTTTAAGCAAATCTCTCAGATCTACATAAAGGATACAGGAAAAAGGCAAAACTGATTTTCAACCAGCAATATAATTGCATGCTCTGAGTAGACAACACCCATGGTTGAGGTGCTGTGGAGTTTAGTTTTGCTTTTGACATATTGGCTAGGTTAGTGGAACTTGAACTGAAAACATGACAACGACATTAAGTTGTCTATTCTGCCTTGTGTCTATGGAGATTCTCAGTTGTCCAGGTCATGGCTATCCCAAAGGTGCTTTTTTCAAGAGGCAATTGGACTTTCTGGTCCATAAAGTCTACCAGAAAATCCAGTTGCCTCTTGATAAAAGCACCTTCTGTAATAATAATTTGTATGAGTATATTTGACTCTATATTGATTTATGACCAGTTGCTTAAGAATTGGTCAAAGTTATACTGGATCTCCTCATAGCTACTTCTAAAACATTTTTTAAGGTTATGATGGTTGCACATACACAGAAACCGATGGTCATGTGATTGCATTTTCAGTGCTTGGCAATCAGCTCACCTTTTCGGTAATTTACAGTGTCCAGCAGTCACACAACCATGATTTGTGATGCTTTTTGCTAGTTTCCAATGTTTACTTTTGGTTTATGGCAAAAGACTCCCATTGGAGTAAATTGATTCATTTAATTAATGTGGCATTTGCTTAATGACTGAAGTATTTGCTTAACGACTACCATAAAAAATATAAAAAAATTGGGTCCAGTTACATGATGCCTCTATTTACAACTGCAATGTCTTACAGTAGTAATTCTGGGCATAATTATGCTTGTAAGTCTAGGACAGGGTTTTTCAACCTTAAACCCGCTAAGAGCCACAGAGGTCCTAACCGGTAGTCCCCCGTTCAATTCTGGAGCTGACCGGAAGTCCAGATCCCCTACCATAGAATCTCCTCCTAGTGCAGTGTCCTTTTTCCTCTACCTGTCCTGACCAAAAGCCCTATAAATTGTAGAGCCGACCAGAAAACCCACCCCTTGCCATAGTGTCTCCTCCTGGCACACCATGCTTAACCAGAAGCTCCTCTCAAAATTGTGGTGCCAACCACCAACAGGGAGCCGCAGCAGAGGGATGAAAGAACCACATGTGGCTCCAGAGCCATGGATTGCTGACCCCTGGCCTAAGACTACCTGTATTCATTTGGGAGGAAGGCCCACTGAAACAATTGAGCTGGGTGTGAGAATTAAGTTGTAAATCCAGAACTCGGCCTTTTAGCTCAATCTTATTCTTGCCTAAAGCAGGATTGAGACTAATTTAATGCTAGGGATGGGCATTTATTCATGCATACCTATCTCCAGCTGCCTCAATCAGGCAAATAGCTTTGTAACCCAATCTAATATAATTCATTTAGAAAGCTTTGAAAAATCAGCTGTTATATTTAATAGTAAACCAGGTCTGAACATTGTGACTCTTTTGAAAAGCTTGATCCTGGGGGAATTTACTGACTAAAAGTCATACTGACACAGATTAAGTTTTCTCCTGAGAATGGATGCTAAGAAGTGCAGCTCAATTGTGTTACCGCGGCATATTTGGTGTCAAGATTTGTTTTCTCATACTGTGTTATGGAGTCTGGGACTCCATGTTCAATGACAACGGAGAGATATATTACATTAGCTTGCAAACCAGATCATTTGGGTTGGCTAGTGTGCATTCATCTCTGTTTTGTACACAGAAGGCATTTGAATGGTGTACGGAAGCGTTGCAGGGTGAAAAATGAACATGAAATTTATGATCTCAATGGCTTTCAAGTATGGCAAGATGGACGCAAAGCTTTCCTACCACATCTGGCAGAATGTTTAGAAAGCACCATGCTTTGGAAAATGTGGAAATGCAGTACTCCGATTTACACAGAGGCTTTTCAACAAGTTTACTTAAAAGGAAAAGTGCTTACCTTGACTCTATTTTAAAAAGCCTTAAAATCTGACTCTGTCTCCAGACCCCAGATTAGAGGGAGCACTGGGCCCCTCATCTGAGGTTTTGAGTTTTCTAAAAGATTGCTGTTTTCTTTTTCTGACTTTTTCTGTACTTATATTCTATCTTACAAACCACCCAGAGTTGTCATGGATGGAGTGGCCTATATATTTTGTAAACAATCAAGGAAAATAACAAACCTAATAGATTTGTTCAGTTATTTGCATGGAATAGTAGAAGGCCTAAGGCTTTCCTGGAAGGCCCGTTATTCTGAGAGTGAAGCTCATGCACTCATTCGATCGGTCAGAACCAAGATGTCCCCAAATCAATTAAAAAAAAACTTACATTGAGATTCCATTCCACTAGACCAGTGTTTCCCAACCTTAAGATATCTGGATTTCAACACCCGGAATTCCCTAGCCAATCACACTTTACTATCTTTGGTATATGTAAATGGCCCATGAGGCCAACCATCAAACACAGACAAATATTTTCGCAGGAGGATTTTAGGGTATTAAGACAGGGCAGTGTAGCACTCACTCAGGCATTCTTACTTTATTGCTTCCCATTCTTATTTTCTATATAAAGGCACACACCATATGTGTCTTATATGGTCTGCCTTGTCCTGTCTTCCTTAAACTAAACTGGTATCACCCTGAACAGAAGAAGAGGACAGTATTTGCACATATTCAAGTAAAATTCAATTACCAGTCTAGTAAAATGTCAGAACACATTTTTGTTTCAAGCAGCAAGAGGCTTTTATTTATTTGATTGATTGGTTGATTTTTCATCTCAGTTTCAACACTTTCAGCTATATTAGGCGATCTATGTTTTCTACAGTGATGCAGAGATAAGATAAATCATTCTTGGTCCTGTGTACATATAACTGCAAGCATTAAAAATCAGACAAAAAATTGACTTCCTCAGTGTTTATTTATTTATTGACATATACTGTATGTGTACCCTATATTTTGATTGGTTTCTTAATAATCGGTTTCTTAATTTTCTGTTTCAATGTTTTCTTGTTTCTGCTGTTCTATAAATAGTTGCTTTTCTATCATGTTCCATCACAAGTTTACCAGTGGAAAAAAGTGGAGTTGATATTATATACACAAATAAAGCAGAGTGGTTATTTTTGATGGCATTCCTTTGACTGCAATAATAAAGACACTTGGAAGCAACAATCTGCCAAGCTACTGATGAGTTGTTGTTTTTATTGTAAAAATGTTGGGAAGGTTTAACCTCTTTGCCAAAATTAAGGAAAGAGAATGATGTACAAATTCTAACTCTCCAAAAACCATTCACAGTGGCATTCTAATTTTCTTTACAAATTCTGCTATTATATATCTTAAAATCAGGGCAGCTGAGAGGATTAGTAAGTGCTGGAACAAGACTAGTATGGTCCCCCTGTCCCCCGTACATGCACATGTGCCCCCCACGACCCCTGTACATGCATGTGCAGTCCCCCCGCATGCACCCCGCCCATCGCGCATGCGCAGCAGAGACACGAAAGACCATTTCCACACAAATTAAGTGTGTGACATCCACATGGACATCCAAATCCAATAAATTACATAAATAACTGTTCACTGAGTTTCAGATTAATAAAGATGATGTCAAACAAGGCTGCAAGGTGATTTTGCTATACACACAAAGTATAGAGTATGAAGTATATATCCAATATTGTTTTTCTTTTTAAAAATTTGGTTTCTTAATTTAAAAAAAAATTACCCTTCAGGGGACCCCTTTGAGCTTCATGGGTCCTGGAACAATGTACCAGCTGAACTCACCTCTCCTCAGGTCTGTCTTAAGCAAATGTTTAAATACAAATACAGTGGCAAATCTTCAATGGTATGGTATTTCTTTCTTCCACTTAGGCTCAACTTATTTAGCGCTTGGGTGATTAACACGAGAGGAAGAGAATTTGTGCAGCTGAGGAATTAGTAAAAGTGAGATAGTTTCTTCTACATATTAGCAATCAGGCAGATTTGTAATAATGAAAAGGCATGCATGGAGACTTGGCTGTTGGTCTCACTTTTTCTGACACCAAAAGCTATATCTCTAAGTTCGGTTCTCAATGGACTTCTTTGATTTCTTTCTAACCCCCGATTGTTCACATACTCTAGAAGATAGCTAAAATGAGATCTGGGTTGTTGTTGTTGTTTTCA
This sequence comes from Pseudoxenodon macrops, assembly GCA_032467955.1. Lineage (NCBI taxonomy): Eukaryota > Metazoa > Chordata > Lepidosauria > Squamata > Pseudoxenodontidae > Pseudoxenodon > Pseudoxenodon macrops. Next base: position 31,276 of record JANHFT010001930.1, on the reverse strand, counting down.
CAGAGGTTGACAAATTTCATAGCGCAGCTCAGCCTGGCTTTATTTTTATTTTTTAGAAAAGAAACATGCAACTTTGCTCAGCTATCTTTTTGAGCATCAGCTATTTGACACACACTTATAGCTTTTATCCAGTTCCATTTATTTTAGTACTGAGCCGTTCATCCACAAATGAAATTGTTACTAGACAGAGAAGCTGTTTCAACTTCTGGATCTAGAATTGATGAATGTCTTGGATTGACGCTGTTTTTCATTTTTCTGGGGGATAGGTTTTCCAGTAGAAGGAGTACATTGGAGTATTTTGGCAGTTGTGCTCTTAATTCACTGGCCAACTTACTTGACCATCCCTATCTAGTCACAAAAAAGTTAATTATGTCATGCTATATGATTGATCATTGTTGATTTGTTTTTCATGGTTCTGTAGAACAATAACTTTGGATTTTATGCAATTCTATTTTGATACCTTGATGTTAAATGTTCCACAGCCCTTGCTTTTCTAATTAATCCCTTCCTAGCCCTTGTCTTAACTTACTTTATATTGATCTACTCCTAATTCTAATCCCGAGCTAACTACAAAATGTTATGTTAATTATCTGACTGAAGTTAGGGACCAGAGAGAGAGAGATAAATATACCTTCCATCTGTCTCAGTTAACTGTTTTACATCTGTATTGTCTATTATACTTAGAGCAGAAGATGGTACATTTCATTCAGTTTTATCCTCATAACAATAAATCTACAATATAGGTTGGGCTAAGAAAGTAAACTCCATTCTTTATTGGAAATTTAAACAGTGGGCACATTGGCAGGACAGAGAAATATCTCTTAGTCTCATCAAGTCTCATAAATGCCTCTTCAAGATGTCAATTCACATTTTCACTCATTGCACTAATCTAATGAAGAGATACAATAGGAGTGATCTCAAAGGTACTTTTTCCAAAAGGCCACTGGACTTGTGTGTATGTGTGTTTTTAAACATTTTGCTTCTTCAGTTCTTCAATTCAATTCAGTTCTTCAGTTCAGCTCAACTGCTTTCAGAAGTTGTGGAGGCTGGATAGCAGGGGTGGGTTCTAACTTACCTCACCGCCGGTTCACTGCCTCCCGTGCCGTGTGGGTGTGCCTCATGGGTGTGCACGTGCTTTGCATGCATGTGCATGCACAGCACAATAAATTTTAAAAAATTCCTCCCCCCAAAAATGCTGAAAACAAGATGGCGATGCATGCGCTGTGCTGGAAACTCAGCTTTTTACGCATGAGCAGAAGGGAAAAAAAACCGGATTTTTTTTTTTAATCCACAAAAAATATGGCTGCAGCCATGGACCAGAACTGATTCTGTGATGTCACCAGCAGCTTACTACCTATTCTATAGAACTGGTCTGAACCAGTAGGAACCCACCTCTGCTGGAGAGCCATTTATTTGAAATGATATAGGGTGTTCTGATTGGGCAGGGGGTTGGATTAGAATAGTGGTCACCAACTGGTGGTCCGTGGACCACTCGTGGTCCATGAGAAAATGTTGGTGGTTCACAGAAAGATTATTTGCATTAAATTACACTAAATCAGGGGTCCTCAAATTACAGCCCCTGAGCTGTAGACCCTTGGGGTCTTTTTGTGCAGATCGGGGGGAGGGGGAGAAATTCCGACTTGGGGTCTGCTTTAACCTCCTGGTGTGGGGCTTTGAGAGAAGGCTGGAGGAAAGTGCCACTGGTGGCAAAGAGCTGGAGGATCTTGTTCCAGTGGGACTGCATCATGACCTGCAATCTACCATCTCAGCCCGCTGAGCTTCCAGGCGCCGGTACCTGGCCTTGCACTCCTGCAGGTATTCCCTCTGCTTGGAAAGTCTATGCTTGTAGTCCTCAGTGAGGTGATTCTGCTGAGCCTCCTGCGTCAGATCCAATTTGAACTGAGGTATTTTGCCAACTCTTTCTCATGGTGGCTGCTTAGCTCCAACAACCGCTTCCTGTTGGGGCCCTAAGGAGCCCGGATGGGCAGGCAAGGAGTGGCAGGGCGGGGAGGGGTGAGGTGCCCCTTAACGTGAGTGACATCAAGCTGGCCACGCCCACCCAGTCAAGTGACCACCTAGCCACTCCCTCCCAGCTGGTCATTAGGCAGATCATATGAATGGTCCGCAGTATTTAAAATTATGAATTTAGTTGTCTCTGAGGTCCAAAAGGTTGGTGACCCCTGGACTAGAAGACTTCCAATGTTCCACCCTGTTGTTCTGTTCTGTTCTGTCTTGGATGAGAAGCAAAATGTTTTCAAAGAAAAAACCCAAGAAAGTCCAGTTGCCTTTTTGAAAAAAGTACCTTTGAGACAACTATCTCAAACTAGATGATTGAGAATTTCCATAGATATTTAGCATAGCAGTGGTCAATCAAGACCTTGCCTATCAGGATATTGGGGAAGTATAAATGTATGGATTTACATTTACAATGTAAGAGGCATTACAAGGAAAGATGGGGCACCCCCCCACACACAAGATCAATTAAATAAATGCAAAAACTTTACATTCCATCCCTAAAGAGATCCCTAGAACTTTTGTCTGTGTATCTGTCTGTCTTCTCTCTCTCTCTCTCTCTCTCTCTCTCTCTCTCTCTCTCTCTCTCTCTCTCTCTCTCTCACACACACACACACAC